>JAURVB010000427.1:0-122288 GCA_033002965.1 Piper betle | reverse complement strand
GACGAGTCCTAAACGGACCTGGTGGAAGCTCCAAGCGTGTCATCGCGCCTAGGCGGCGAGCTCCTACTTCGTACCTACACATCAAAACTAGATACTAACGCCCGCTAACTAAATGATGCATCAAACACAATGAACATCAATCACAATTCAATCATCAACATCCAGCAATAGTTAAATAATCATAAATTTAAATAATTCTAACTCATCCTAGTCATACCAATTTTATTGTGTTTTTCAAAGTTATGTCGTAATAACTTATCATGCTCTCATTAGATCACTTACTATTTATTCGCAATCACTCAAATCATACAATCATCCCTTTACTCATAATTAGACATTACTCATGACGGTTAATCAAATCTAGCATACTGTGCTAACATTCATCATGACAACTAGTTAATTCTAGCATGCTATGCTAACAATCATATTCAATTTTAAATAACTCAATCGGAGGTAATTATACCTCACGTCGTCGGCAATCGGCGACGGCTAGGGTTCCATCGCGCGTCTCGGAGCTCGAATTCGGCGCTCCTCGGCGTCCGACGTTCGATCGGGCTCCACTGGGTGAGCCCCACAGAAGATCCGGTGGATTCCGGCGAATCCCAGAAATTCCGATTTTTCGGCGGTTTTCCGGCAGCTACTGGCGGTTTTCCGGCGGCTTCCGGTGGTTTTCCGGCGACAATCGCCGGCAGCGTCTACTAGTCGGAAAGGGGTCGTGTTGGGTACCCTCGGAACCGGCTCGGCGAGCCCGACTCATCTATGACCTCAGTGTGGCCAATGGAGGCGGCGGCTCGCCGGAAAACGGCAAAACAGAGGCCGGCCGTGGTGGTTGCTAGATCCGGCCGGCCACGGCGGCAACGGCCTCCGCTCCGGTCAGGAAGCGTCACTGGGTGGTCGACGGTGCTGAGGCGACCACCTGATCGTGGTGGCGATGCTCGCCGGCGGCGGAATCGGCGACGCGACCGCAACGCGGCCGCGGCGTCGCGGCGTGGTTTCCTCGCGTCGCGGCGGTCCGATGGGGGCCGGACCTGGTCGGGGCGGCAGGGCGACGCCGTGGCCGGGCTGGGCGGCGTCGATCGGCGGCCAGGCGGCGCCGGCCGTGGCGGCGGTGGCGCGCGAACAGGGGCGGCGCGGCGAGGGTTTGGGCGTGGGGGAGAAAAGTCGGGGTGAAAAATTAGTTGGGTGGCAAACTCGTAAATAATACTTGACTCGTCTCCGTCTCGAGTCAAGTATCATAACTAACTCGTATTAAATCCTAAAAAAATTCATAAAAATCGGGAAAAATCCCGTAAAATCAAACAACACCAAAAAAATTATAATGGTATGCTCTAGAACTATCAACCCACCCAAACTGCCCGAACGCGTCCTAACGCGGTAAACGGCCTAATACTAATTCTACGATCCACTATATATAAAAATAAAAAAAATGACTGGCATACTCTCATATATCTGATAACTCATTCTGTTCTGCTGTGTTCATGACGTTATCATCATATACTTGGGTACGCATGACCCTCATAGCTCATACACGCGACTGGCATTGGCTCGGTACACGTGTCCTGAAACTGACTCAACTCGAAAAAAATAACGGTCGACCCGACCGGTTCTAAATATAAAACCCTAACTCGAATCGTGGGTTTTACAATTACAGGTCTAGTCCAATGGACGAGACTGGTGTTAGGGTTTGGCGGTTGCTCTTAGGTTAGCCTGCATCGAAGACGGATAGTCAGTGTTATCCAAGTGGTGGAAACAACTTATCGATACTAATCATTGTTATAGTTGTAGGCATGATCAAACTGTGGTGTGTAGTGAGTGTAGCGGTAAAATGATCAGTAATTGAGTACTGAGCATAGTGCTACAAAGGCATCGAGAAACCTCAAGATGACGGGTTCCAAGTAGCGAGCAAATGACCGAGCAAGCTACGAGCAGCATATTGGCGAAGCAAGTTTGAGGGCAACCGAACGTACTGATATCCAAAACCGAGTGTGCTTAGAAATTGAGCGATCAAAATAGTGGTACGTGGTGACACAGGTGTGTGGATGTGATCGAGCAAAATACCGGCATCACGGTGTTTGGGACGAGGTTGCTGAGTAGTGCCGCACTTCCTAGCAGTAGGAATAGTTCCAGTATTTGGAGCGAGCATTTTGCTAGAACGCCAAGAGGAAGAGTTCTGATATTTGGGGCGATCATTTTGCTAGAATGCCACGAGAGGGTGGAACGATGGTCGAGCAGTGGGTCGTGGTCGATTCAAGAGGGTGAGCCATCATGACTAATATGTGCCGAAGGAGTTGTTTGAAGATTTGCCGATAAGATTTACTAATTTGGTCAAGATCTTATCCTAATCAATGATCGGGTAGTTGGTTGCAACAAACTCTAAGGGACAAGCAGTATCTCTAGGAAGTTGAGCAGATCGGCGTTGGAGATAAGGTTTGTTTGGGTTGGTTAAACACGAAGAAGTTTATATAAGGGGGGGCCCTCTTGTGTAAAAAGTAACGGAGGAAATTGTGTGACTCTCTTAGAAGAGAAGAGAAGACTGAGATCGTGCAAGGAGACACTTGAAGTTGCCGTCGCCAGTTCTTCGAGGATGACGGACTAAAACTATACGAGGGCTGCCAGACTAGTCATCTGCAAGGATCGGGGTACACATTTCACATTCCGCAGCCTAGATTGTTTTTCTGGTTGAGGGAATTACATGTAAACAAGTCAACCAGGGGGTGGCTTTGGGTTGTGTGTGTGAGGACTTTGTGAGTAGAGTTGGCTCGTGCTCTCACAGCCTTCCTATCGGGAAAGAAGGCAGGCCATGGGGTTTTCATGTCCACGGTAGCCAAGTAGGCAGGGTAGATTGATTACTTGTATCCTTTGTTTCGGTGAATGAAATTAAGGTTAGGTAGGAGTCTTGTAATTTGTATAGCGTCAACGTCGTTGTCATGTAGACATGGTACCAAGTACAAGATCAGCGGATTTCGGATCTTGTGAGCCGAAGGGGGGAATTGGTTTGGCGTTTGAACTATAGTGCCTTGGCATGACTGCATATTAGCAGTCATTGGTATTATATCCTTGTGTAGCAGTCGGTCTGTCGAATTATTAGTACTGGTAACCATATTAGGCACTAGCAATTGGGTATGATATCGGTTCTAGGGTGCTTGTGTGTACGATTGTTGGTTCTTGTACAGAGGTGTATCGCGAGATTGTTGCATACTTGTGGAAGGCTGAGTCTTTCCAAGATGGAAATATGCCTCCCATGATCCTACAGGTGAAAATCGAGCCAAGAAGTTTAAATGATCCTCGAACCCTAAACTCAATAGAGTAAAAATCTGCAATTCAAATCAAGTTGGGCCCACCAAGGTAATCCAGTGATTCAAAATCCCTATGATGTGTGCGAAAGAGATACCTTGAAAATCTCAAACTGATACTTAGTATTGCAACGGCCTAAATCTAGGCTTAAAACCCTAATTAGGACATAAAAATTATCTTTATACCTCGTGTATACACTGATAACTCATGCTCTGCTATAACCTAACTAAAGCTATCATCTGAATATAACATACTCAGCAACCATAACATGCTTATATAACTAACGAGGCCCCACACTCGTGACATGAAAACTGGTCTTACTCGAGCTCGCTTGAACCTACTCGAGACTGGCCCGAACCAGGCGAAACTATAAATGAGTACGTAGATAGGTAGGGCATGTCAAGGGGAGTCTGAAGGGGGTACTCCGGTGATTGAAGAAGAGACCGGTCAGCTGGGTGATACACCCACCCGACTCCGATGATTGCAGAAGACAGGGCACGTCAAGGGGAGTCTGAAGGGGGTACTCCAGTGATTGAAGAAGACACCGGTCAACGGGTGATACACCCGCCCAACTCGAGTGATTGAAGAAGGCACTAGTCGGCAAGTGATACACCCAATACACCAGTCAAAAAATTTCGATGTGTGATGAGGGAAAGCGTTTGGAAGTTCGAATTTGACCGGAGTTAGGGCTGATTGGCTGGATAAACTTCAATAAATCTGGCCTAAAATACAATGTAATAAGCTTAAATTATTTCTTTAAAAGTAGTTAATTAAATTAAAAATCTATAATTAATTTATAATAATCCAGCCTAAAGTGTAATATAATAGGCCCAACTCATTTCTTTAAAAGTAGAATCTCACAATCTACCTATTTTAAAAAAATTTATCCTGAAATTTTTAAACCTAGCTTGTTACTAACCCTAGTCAACGTAATATAAAAGTAAGTTGATAACACGCCAAAGAGTTTATATAAGTGGTATTATAAATACAAGGTATCGGGTATAAATCATTTCTTTTTTTATTCAAAATACGCCAAGAGTTTATAACACCGTTTTACCACTTATCATGTAGAAACTACCCATAGCATACAGGGGAAAAAACGGTAGAAGTTTATAGCAGTTACACTTTACCCATGAACAACCTTTGGAGGCAATTTCTGGGCATGGCCTGGATTAGTCTGAGAGCAATCTGCAGCACAGCCAGAATTCCCATCCCTCGGCCTCTCCAAGAACAGAATCCAAAAGTACAAACCACTACTTAGAGCGGCCAGCACCCACACAGGCCACGCAAAGCCGGGTGACAGAACAGCCGTAGATCTATATCCAATCAACAATAGAAGTGTTGTTATGATGACCCAAATGGGCAGTTTGAGCCTAGCCCTCTCAGGGGAGTCGATGGGCATACGATGGGCAATATAGATGCAGAGGAAGAAGAGCACAATGAGCACGTAAACAGAGACGACGAAGGCCAATGCCCAGAGGTCGTGTCGAGCTTTGATCGCGGCAAAGATTGTGTTCACGGTCAGGAAGAAGGTGCAAAGCAGGGCGGTGAGGACGGGGAAAGTAGTGGTTGAATCGGACGCGCGTGTGCCTTCTTGGGCTGGTTTTGCGTCCATGGTTACAAGAGAAGGTCGGCGAGATAGGAACTGCAATGCGAAACGAAGGATCAGCTGCCGCTGCTCTTCGGTCATCAACAATTTTTATAGGATTGCTTATGCGGGATTTCCTGGAACTTGCTCGCGGCTTGGTGGGAGGTTAGACGAAGTAGCCGAGGACCTTCCTCGCGTCGCGTCGATTTTCGATACCCCATTCTGACCGTAATTTCCCCGAAGCATCGCGGAAATTACGTGAAGTATTCCTGTTGAAAAGAGGAAGCTTTTTTGTGCAAAAATTTATTATTACAAAATCACAGATGATTAAAATAATACAATATTTTAAACGGTTATATTAGATATAAAGGTTTGGGTATCCTGGGCCGAGCCCACGAAATTTCCATGGGTCGCCCCTTAATCTGGACCGTTCGATCACAAGAACGGTCCAGATTTACCGATCTTAAAACCCTAATTTTTCCGCTCCTCCGCCGCCGCGACCGTCGCTCGCCGCCGCCTCCTCCCCAACCCCGCCTGCCGCCGCCGAGCGCCCACGCCCGCGCCACGGCCGTCACTCGCCGCCGCGCCACCCTTACGATCAATCGCGCCCCTCGCGACCCCGCGCTCGCGACGGCCGTCGCTCGCCGCCGCGCCACCCTTACGATCAATCGCGCCCCTCGCGACCCAGCGCTCGCGACGGCCGTCGCTCGTCGCCGCCTCCTTCCCGACCAAGCCCGCCTCGGGTCGCCGCCCCCCCCCCCGCCCGCCACCGCGCCCACTCGCAACCCCGCCCCCGCCCCCGCCCGCCCGCCCCCATCCCCGCACCTGCTCTCCGTCCGCCCCCGCCCGCCCGCCCGCCAGACCCCGCCCCCCGCCGCGCCCCTAGCGCCCCCGTCCGCGGGCGTGGGAGAGGCTGCGGCAGGCTGGTGGGCGGCGACCGGGCGCGGGCGGGGTCGGGAAGGAGGCGGCGACGAGCGACAGCCGCGGCGGAGGAATTGGCTAGTTAGGAATTTTTCTCTGCACAAATATTATTTTAATTAGCCAAATTGATGTTGTCTCATGTGTAACACCTTGAATTAAGCGATAGAATATACAGATTTATTTACTTATTTCGATTGGTTGAATATTTTACTTTTAGTAAGAGGACTTTTGTGAGATCGAAGTACCCTTGCGACATAAATTAAGTTGTGCGAAAAGAAAATATTAGAAATTAAATATAAGTTGATTTTTACGTGATTCTTTTGAATCATAATAAAGAAGAAAGTGTTGAATCAATATATAATTAAATATTTAACATATAAATCGAGATATAATAAAAAATATAATTAATAAATAAATATACTCATAAATAAATAAATAAATAATAAATACATAATAATAATAATATTTTAATTATAAAATAATAATAAAATTGTACTATATAAATACAAAATTAAACATATATAAATATCACATATACTCGTATTAGTAAATTTATAAATAAATAAATAAATACATAATTATTCTATAAATAAATAGTTAATTTTAATTATTCATAAATAATAATAATAATAATATCATAATTATCTAATATGAAATATGTAATTAAATACAAATAAATAATAACATACATACAACGAACAAATAGATAAATAAATAAATAAATAAAATTTAAAAAACATAAATAAGATTAATAATAATAAGAAAATATATCAATAATAATAATGAACAATTGCATAAGCATTCATCCTATATGACAAACTTATAAATAAAAAGAAATAAATAATAATAAATAAATAAAAATACTCATAATATCAATATATATTAAATAATATGAATATGTATCTAGACTAATATACAGGTTTTCGAATTACTGAAAATAGTTGAAAATAACTGAAAGTGAGTTGAAAATAAGCTGGACCAGGTTTACTCCCTAAATCGAATCACGCTGGTCGAGTGAACTCGATTTGGGTCAGATATATTGGTGGGCTGGGTCGGCTAGCATAGTCGAACTGCTAGACGCAAACACGGATGTGGGCAAGCAGGCAAATGCAAACGGGCAAACAGGACTCGGGCTAAATGCGAACATAGGCAAATGGTGCGACGGGGTGGGCGATGCCCGTCGCTGGAAAAAGCCACCGATCAGGATCGACAACTGTCTAGAAAATGGCCGAAAAGAAAGCAGATTCACCATCGGGTGCAGGGGTGTGGCCAGCGATGTTCGTTGCCACGGTGGTGGTCATTGGTGGTCTCAAAATGAAGATCTTAACGAGATGAGCCTATCTGGGTGGTTGGCCTCATCGAAGGAGGCTTCTCGGCAAGGAAAAACCGTCCAAAAGAGAGTGGCGGCGATGATAACCCGCGGTAAAAATGCCATCTCCAGCGGCTACTGCAACAACATGGATCACGAAACAGTCATGAGGGTACTGGTTCAATGGCTGAGGGAGGGCCGGAGACTCTCCGGCAGCAAGCAAAAGTGGCGGCGACGTTAAGGTTGGAAAACTTCGAAAATATGAAAAAATATCTAAAAATCAATGGGTGAAAGCTAGGGTTGACGTGAATGGCTTTGATCTTGCCATGTGGGACGATCTGAGTGTCCAACAACTCATGGGCCTAATACAACCCACCTATAGGTGTATATATATATATATATATATATATATATATATATATATATATATATATATATATCAAAAAAGTTTTCCTAAGGCTGGGGCAAGAAAACTTTCTTGCCCAAAGTCTAATTTGGGCCGTCCTTATGATAGGACAGCCCAAATCTATTATTAAAAAAATATTCCAAAAATGTTGCGGCTAGCACCTCTGCCGCATCGCTGCCCCAAAGTCTAATCCTGCCCCTCCGCCGCGTCACCCCCCACCGCCGGTCACCCCCTCGCGGCCACTGCCCCCTCGCGGCCGATGCCTCGTTGCAGGGGGGCGGGACGCGCTTCCTCCCTCCTCCCTGCTCCCCTGCCACGGACGCTGTCGCCCAACCACGACTGAGCCACAGGGGGGGAGGAGGAGGAGGGGCAGCCGCGATAGGGCAGCAGCGTCTGCGGCACAAGTTTTTTTTTCTTAAGCCAGCCTGATATGGCTGCCGCCAGCCAGATCCGACCGTGACAAGCTAGACCTGGCCGTCCCTCAACCAGATCTGGCCGTGGGAATCCCAAATCCAGCCTGTTGCATTCAAATCAGGCCATGGTCGTGACAGGCAAAAAAAAATAGGGCGGGGGTGGGTGCGGGTGTCGGGGCGAGGGCAAGGCAACGCAGTAGGGCCGGCAATGGGGCGAGGATCGGCCTAACCTTGCAGCGCTCCCCCTCGCTACCACTTCCGCAACAATGCTCCACCGCTCGATGATATGGGTCGTCCTTGTAATCGGACGACCCAAATCAAATTTTAATTTTTTTAAAAAAATTAATAAACCTGGGCCGTTCTTAAAATCAGATGACCAAAAAATTTTGTGGCGCAGAGAACCGATGCCTGCCTCCGCCACAGGAAGTTGATTATATATATATATATATATATATATATATATATATATATATACACACGAAAAATTCGGATCAAAAACCATCCAAAGTCAAAGCATACTCGAGTTCTAAAAATGACTCTATATGTGAAAATCAATGCAAAAAAATTAAATACTCATCGAACCTTAAATTTAATTGGGTAAAAATCTATGACTCAAATAAAACTGGGCATATAGGGGCATTCGGTGATCTAAAATTCATATGATGGATGCAAATGAAATACTTTAAAAATCTCAAACTGATACTAAACGTTACAATAACCTAAATTTATGCTTCAAACCCTAACTAAGATAAAAAAATTATTTATATACCTTGTATATATACTATATAGCCTAACTAAAACTATCATCTGTAGGACGACATACCCAGCCACCATAACATATTCATACGATGATCTAAACTTCATACTCATAGTCTAAAAATTAGTCTAGTTCAAACTCACTTGAATAGACTTGAAACTGATCCAAATCAGGCAAAACTACAAACAAGTAAACCCCTAACCTAAAGCTTAAGGTTTTACATAGGCGGACATGACCAGCCTCAAACGGGTACGACGGATGCGTATGCAGCTAGTGCAACTGGCGGCGAAGGCAATTGGGGCCACAGAGGACTCTTGTGAGTACCCAAATCGGTAGGGCACGTCAAGGGGAGTCTGAAGGGAGTACTCCAATGACCGGAGAAGACACTAGTCGGCAGGTATTTTACCAGAAAGTTCCAATGAGAGGCTGTTATCTTCGAGGCAGCGGATTCCAGTGACGGAGACGGTCTTTAACGGCTGGGCTCAGACTGGTCTGATCTCCGTGATGAGGGAAAGCGTTTGGATGTCAGAATTTGATCGGAGGTGGGGCTGGTTGGCTGGATAAACTTTGACAAACCCAGTGGGCATTCTTCTACTTCTTCGGCAGGGCACTTTCAGCGCAATTTTCGGCAATGGCGAGGCTCTACGGAGACGGGGCTTGGGCTCGATAGCCAAAGTGGTGGAATAGGCTTTGGGTACCACGGTTCGAATAAGGATCGCCTTGGGTGGTCGGGAAACGCGTCAGAAGGTCGTCAAAAACCTTCACAAAAGATGAAACATGTGAATTCTTGTCGCCACCGCTTTGGCAGCAGCTTTGGGGGAATGGGTCGGGGTGGGGGGGTTCTTCTCGGATGGCAGTGGCTTCTCTTCTTCCTTCCTTTCTCTCCTCCGGGAAGGCTTCGCTTCCCGCCTTGGCTGGCTTCAGTGGAGACTTAGCTCCACGCCGGGACTTCATTCTTCTTGGCTCCAGGTGTAACCCACAGAAAATTCATCATCTTTAGGCGGTAATCATCTGGTCACACCTATAACGTTTTTTAAAAAAATGAATTTAAAATTATTTTCATAAAAAGGGTAGCATATCACAATTTAAAACCATATTTCATAACACATAGTAGGAAAAAATCATCAATAAGTAAATATAAAAAATATCAGAAAGTGCCCAACGCAAAAAAAAAAAACTGATTTTTTTTAAAAAAAAATATTTTATTAATTAAAATAAGAAATATTTTAAAAGACATATATTTATAAGAATGAGATGAGATGCAACCATCTATTTATATTCACATATAAAAAGTTAATTAATTAACTAGGACTTAATTTTTAAGAGGTTGAGAAATAATATTATCTTTTGTAGATATTTGAACTCTTATTTACGACTTTTAAAATCATCGTCCAATAACACAAATCCTTTGTTTATAGTGCATCATAAAACACTATCGATATCAAATATCAACATTCCAACTTAAGAGGGTATTATTGAAAATATAATCAAAATCACGTCGTGTAATGATAAATGTAACCATCAAATTAGGATTTTATTCTTAATTTTGGCAACTCTAATTTGCTAGAGCATTTTAATTAATAAACAATTTTCCTTATTTTCACATTATTTCTCTAAACTCATTTAGAAAAAAATATTAGTCTTCCACCGTTTACAAGAGATATTTAGTATTTATTATATTTTTAGCCATACGAGCAAAAATAAAAAAAGCTACAAAATACTTCAAAATAATACAAAATTATTTACCAAATTAAATGAATAAATTAACCAATAAATATTGTATTTTTAATGCCTTACCCTTCAAAAATAGGGTATAAATATCAAATTATTTAATCTAATGAAAGTTTGGTTCAAGTTATAAACTCATAAAAATAATTTAAACTGGAAGGAATAATTAGAGCAATTTAATACACAACAAAAGATATGTTTATTGAAGGTTTTGTAATAACTTTGTTAGCCAATTATTTCATGATGATCATAACTATGTAATCTAACTGAAATATACACTAACAAATGCTTATTCAAACTCTATGATCATTATAAAAATAATTTATACAAATATCTACAATTATAATTGTATCAAAGCTAATCTAATTAAAAAATAAGCATTAATACCCTTGGAAAAGATTGAAGACAAGCAAATTATTGTTCAAAATAAAAAAACCTACATGGCACAAAATCAAACATGGAGCTTTACTCGCAATCACCGTCTATTTACCCACATATATAATAATTATATCTTAATCGAATTATATCTTACCCAAATGGGCAGTTTGAGCCTAGCCCTCTCAGGGGAGTCGATGGGCATACGATCGGCAACATAGATGCAGAGGAAGAAGAGCACAATGAGCACGTAAACAGAGACGACGAAGGCCGCCACCCAGAGGTCGTGTCGAGCTTTGATCGCGGCAAAGATTGTGTCAGGAAGAAGATGCAAAGCACGCCGGTGAGGACGGGGAAAGTACTGGTTGAATCGGACGCGCGCGTGCCTTCTTGGGCTGGTTTTGCGTCCATGGTTATAAGATAAGGTCGGCGGGTCATCAACGATTATTTTATAGGCGAATGCTCGATGTGGAGTTTCTTGGAAGCTTCCTCGTGGGTTCGTGGACGGTTGGACGTGGTAGCCAAGGACCTTCCTCGCGTCCTGTTTCGTTACCCTCATCTGACCGAAATTTCCGGGAAGCATCGTGGAAATTACGAGCAACGCTCTTATCGAAAAGGAGGGATGTAAAAATTTTATATTAAAAAATTATATACTAATTAAAATAATATAAAAATTTAAATCGTTATATAAGATATATTTGAGTGGTACACTGTTATATTTAAACTTATAGTTTCAACAACTAATATCCGGTTTTAAGTACCTAATGCTCACAGCAGTATCTTAACCATGGTTGCATCAATCGGAATCAGAATTGGAATCGGAATTGGTCTGAATCGGCCAAAAATCGGTTCAGTTGAATCGGTCCAAATTAATTTAATTGGTCATATATAATAATTTGACAATTTATAATATAAATATATTAAAATTAGGTATTTATGTTATTTTTATATTATTCTGTGTATTATAGTTTCTGATATTTTTAAATATTTTTGAAGATTTTTTAAAATTATTTAGAATTAATTATTATTTTTGACTCGAGTTAGACTCGAGTCAACTTTTAATTACGAGAATGCCACTCATTACCCCCGCTGCCGCCGCAGGCCCGGTCGGCGGCGAGTCTCGCGGCGGTGATGTCGGAGGATGACAGCAGCCCGGTCGGACGAACAGTCGGCGGCCCGGAGCCGGCAGCGAGGCGGCCCGGAGCCGGCGGCGAGGCGGCCCGGAGCCGGCAGCGAGGCGGCCCGGAGCCGGCGGCGAGGCGGCCCGGAGCCGGCGGCGAGGCGGCCTGGAGCCGGCGGCGAGTCGGCGGCGATTCGTGCGTCACAGCCCGATTCGATCCGGCCACACATCGGCGGCGACGTTGCGAGGTCGGCGGCGAGGTCGGTAGCCTGGTCGGCGGCGAGCCCGGAGTCGGGGACGCACGACAGAGGGCGAAAACGAGGCGGCGGCAGGCGGACGAGCGGCCGCGGCGTGGGGGGAGCGGGTTTGATTTTAGGTTTTTAAAATCCAAATTACCATTTTACCCATGCTTAAATAATTTAATAAAAATCATACCTAGGGTATTTTAGTAATTTTATAAAAAACCGATTCCGATTCCGAGTTAAATCGGTCGAAATCGGCCGAAATCGGATCGGCGCGATGCCGATCCGATTTAAATCGGCCGATTCCGCACGGAATCAGCCGATTCGTGCATCATGGATCTTAACAGCAGTTCATTGGAGCTTATTTGAAAAAACAAATTGATTGAGGAATTGACTAGTTAAGAATTTTTTCTGCACAAATATTATTTTAATTAGTCAAATTGATGTTGTCTCATGTGTAACAATACATACTAATTTTGATTGGTTGAATATTTGATTTTTAATGAGAGGACTTTTTGAGTCGTTATTTTAATAATAATAATAAGATAATTGACGTAGAGTCTTGAACCTAGCCTAAACATAGTTTTATTTTTTATTTTTTATTCTAAAAACTTCTTGAGTGAACTTGACTTCGTAGTGTGTCAAAATAAACTCCATTGACAACTCCACAATGACGGATTTAGTAATTAACTTTCCGAATTATGCAAAGAAAGCTATTAAGACATATTAATTTTTTTTAAAAATTAGTTTACTTAATATTTTTAAATAATATAAATCATACTCCCAATAATAAATATTTCTACCACATTGAAATATGTGCCCAAATTTGAGCAGCCTAGATCTCCTTTCTTTTTAGTCTTGAAATGATAAAATAAACTTCACCGATGAGTGTGAATGTAAAAAATGGTGGGTTTACAAGTTTCCCATGAATCGGAGCATAGGAAGGCCTTCGAAGAAATTCCGGGAGTTGATGTGAATTAGGCCGGGTCGGTTTGGGTCAAGTTGCTTCAACAAAAAACCACCGGGCTAATTGGGGCTTTGGGCCAGATGGCGTTGGCTGAACCAAAACTGGGTGCGCAGGGTGGAGATGGCGTCTGGTGCACCAAAGGAGTAGTCGGTCACGACAGGGTAGGCGGACACGGTCGAGGCAGTCGGCACGACCGGCCTCAGACGGCACGACGGATGCGTATACAACTGGTGCAACTGGCGACAGGAACAACTCCAGCGAAGGCGATTGGGGAGGCGGAGGGCTCTTGCAAGCACCCAGATCCGTAGGTCACGTCAAGGGGAGTCTGAAGTGAGTACTCCGGTGACCGGAGAAGATACCAGTCGGCGGGTTGTTTGCTGGAAATTTCCGATGAGAGGCTGTTCTCTCCGAGATATGGCAGCGGATTCCGGCGACGGAGACGATTTTCAACGGTTTTTCTCAGACTGGGTCTGATATCCGTGATAAGGGAAAGGGTTTGGACTTCAGAATTTGACCGGAGGTGGGGCTGGTTGTCTGGAGAAACTTCAACAAATCCAGCGGGCATTCTTCTTCTACTTCTCCGACAGGGCACTTTTGGGGCAAGTTCTGACAATGGCGAGGCTCTACGGAGATGGGGCTTAGGCTCGATGGATATCCAGAGTGGTGGAATAGGCTTTCGATACCACGGTTCTGCCGAGGATTGCCTTGGTTGGTCAGGAAACACGTCAGAAACTCGTTGGAAAACCTGCAAAAAAGATGAAACTTGAGAATTCTTGTCGCCGCAGCTTTGGTAGCAGCTTTGGCCGCCGGGAATGGGTCTGGGGGTTCTCGAATGGCAATGGCTTCTCTTCTTCCGTCCTTTCTCTCCTCCAGGAAGGCTTCACTTCCCACCTTCGCCGGCTTCAGTGGAGGCTTTGCTCCTCGCCGCTATGGGCGTCTTCTCTTCCTCCTTCCGCGTTCAAGAAAAAAGTGAGGGGCTTGGGGACCGGTATAAGAATTAACGGTAGAATTTAGCGAGGCAGTAAAAATATTAATTTGTCCTGTATTATAATTAATTGACTATTTACCTCGTATTTATATTTAAGCACCTTAAAAAAATTTATTTGTTGTTGTTAAAGTATATATTAACAGGCTGGTTTCCTAAGAACTCGAACTTTTGAGATAAAATGATTATATCATCTAAAATCTATGGATCGTTGAGTATATTAAAAGGTGTTTAAGCTTTTATGCTTCCGCGCCTCTTTACACTTATGCTTCAAAAATAAGTGGGCCTTAGACCCATGTGAAATTTGGTACGAACAATAAGTTACAACTCATGGCTTATTTGAGTCACAATTTTTATTTTAAAAAATTTAGTGGGTGTCACTACCTAAAATTTATATAGATAAATGTAAAAATAAATAATTAAGCTATTTATAATTTTTTAAATTAACCTAGCTATGTTACCCATTTATCGTAATTATCAACGAGAAATAACCTCACACAATGTGCGAGTTTTATCTTTACAAATAAACTAATATTCTAATTATTAAATATATAAATAGCCAAGGTAATAATTTTTAATATAAATCTATTATTTATAGTTAATTAAAATATAAACCTAAAATCTTATGAAAGCATCTAAACTATAAAAATTAATAAATATAAATTAATTGGTTCTTGTAAAATAAAGAAATAAGAAGAAATATCAAAATTTAGAACAATTCATATAAAAAAACATAGTAAGCTTAATGGAAAAATCATTAATCAAAAAATTCCCAAAGTAAAAAAATTAAATATTATACTTATTTCATTAATATCTAATGGACAATTTTTTATTTCAAATATTTGTATAAAACTATTTTTTCAATTTTTTTAATTTCCAAATTCATATAGCATAAATAATACCTTACCGATATAAAATTCTTTGTATAAACTATAACCCACATACATAACATTTTAAAAAGAATGAATTTAAAATTTTTTTATAAAAAAGGTAACATATCACAATTTAAACGCATATTTTGTAATACACATAACAATTTTAGCAGGGAAAATTATCAGTAAGTAAATATAAAGAATGCAAGAAAGTGGCCAACGCATAAAAATAAATGTATTTTTGGTATATTTTTTTAAAAAAATATTTTACTGATTAAAATAAAATATATTTTGGGAAATATTGTTGATATATTTATAAAGATAAAATGAGATACAATTCCTAGGGGTATGATAGAGAATAGGTGAATCTATTTAAGAGAGATACATATCATTTAAAAATGGTGTATACCAATTTAAAAATGGTATAATATTTATCCGGAAATATATATATATATGCTTTTAGAAGAATTGCGTTCGTTGTATGACATCCTCTAGAAAAAATATTCTTAAAAGACACCCAAATATAGTGTATATTTTTTTCCGTACTATTAGTAGTAGTAGTAGGAAATAATTATAAAAAAATATTTTAAAATACTTTTAAGCAAGTATATTTTTAGAAAATTTTAAGGAGCTTATAGCGATATCTTAAAAAGATAAAAATTTACTTGCCTCCAATTATATATTTTATTTCTAATATATATAAACCTCCATTGGGCAAGTTGTAGATAATAGTCATTAGTACAGTTAGCTTGAATTTAGCTCAGAACTTGAATGGCCCACTAACAAGGCCCATTGGGCTAGTTGTAGAGTTGACAAAGCCCATAGTTTTCACGATCGAAAGACCCGCCAAATCGGTGTCCGAAATTGACCCAGCAATGGCGTCCCCTCCTTCTCCGACAACGCCGCCGCCGTTCTCGCTCCCCCATCCCTCCATCTTCCCCACCCATGCCGACCTTCCTCACCATCTACCACCCTCCCCTCTCTTCGCCGGCGATGGACGACGGCGACAAGGCCAACCCGCCGCCGGCGTCGGATGAGGCGGCGGAGCTGGACGAGAACTCCCTCGCCTCCCTCATGGCCCGCCAGCCGCCCCGCAAGAACCACTACTACAGCCAGCAGCTCCCCGTCGGTGCCGGTGCTGTCGGCGACTCTTCCAACCGCCGGCGGGACGCGCTGCGCAAGCACAGCCTGGACGAGGGGCGGGTGGCGGGCAACCACCACCGCCGTACCGACGCCTTCTCGGCCGGCGGTTCCCCGGAGGAGTACGCCGGGCGGCGGGCCGACGCGGCGGAGTACACCAGCCAGTTTCTCGACCGGCAGCTCTCCTCGGTGTCGGCGGCCGGCGTCGGCGACGGCAGCGCGCTGCCGGAATTCGTAGGGAGGGGCGGCGGTGCCGGGATCTTCCGGGTGCCGGAGCGGGCCGCAATGCACCTCGGTCGGCCGCCGGCGCTGGAGCTCCGACCCCACCCGTTGCGCGAGACGCAGGTGGGCAGGTTCCTGCGGACAGTCGCCTGCACAGAGACGCAGCTGTGGGCGGGGCAGGAGTGCGGCGTGCGGTTCTGGAACTTCGCCGATAGGTTTAGTCCCGGCAACGGCGGCGGCAGCGGAGGTGGCGACGACGAGGCCGCCCCCTTCTACGAGTCCGCTCACACGTCGCCTACCATGTGTTTGGTAGTTGATGCGAGCAGTCGGTTGGTATGGACCGGCCACAAGGACGGAAAAATCCGTTCTTGGCCGATGGATCATGCCGTAGACGGCGGCAGTTTCCGTGAAGGTCTGACTTGGCAGGCTCACCGTGCGGCTGTTCTGTGCATGGTCATCACCGTCTACGGTAATGTAGACTCTAGTTGCCATTGCTACAAGGTTGGATAGGTTGTTGTGAGATGACAATTGAACATTTTGCTATGAGATTGATAGGTTTGTTGCGAGATGAAAATTGAGCAATTTTCTATAAGGTTGATAGGTTGTTGTGGGATGACAAATGAACAATTTACTTTATAAATTGTTGTGGCATGACAATTGAACAGTTTGCTATAAGGTTGACATGTGTTTGTGAGATGAGAATTGAACAATTTGCTATAAGGATGTTGTGAGATTATTTTACTACCAATTTTCTTAATTATCTATGGTGTTTGTGGTTTGTGATTGTGGATTTAGGTGATATATGGTCAGGATCGGAGGGCGGATCTGTTAAAATATGGACTTGGGAGTCAATAGAGAAGTCACTGTCTTTGTCGAAGGAAGAAAGGCATATGGCTGCTTTGTTGGTGGAGAGAGCTTACATTGATCTTAGAGCTCAGGTTACTTACAATGGGATTTGTTCTATATCTGCTGGTGATGTGAAGTACATGCTATCAGACAACTGTAAGGGGAAAGTGTGGAGTTCTAGCTCCTTTTCCTTTGCCCTTTGGTATGCTCTTGCTTTATCTATTCATGAATTTTGATCCCAACCTTGTTCTTTATCATGGCATTTTTATTATTATGTTCTGCATAGGGCAAAAAAGTTGTAGCATATCTGTCATTTGTTCAATGTTCTGAATTTAGGCTGCAACTATAGATATATGATTCGGTCATGTTGTAACACATGATAGCACCGACTCCAGGATCACTTTGATTCTCTTGATTCTGATTTTCTTTGACGCAATTTAGCAAGTAGTTAGGGATGAAATCGAGTTTTAAATTGGCACATGCAGGGATGCGCGCACCAAGGATCTTCTCAAAGTGTTTAATATTGATGGACAAATTGAGAACCGTGTGGACATTTCATCAGCAGGTATAGAGAGCAGTGTGGAAGATGATGTAAAGGCCAAGCATGTTTCCACATCTAAAAAAGAAAAGTCACAAGGTACCGTCAGCTTTTTTCAACGGTCACGGAATGCGTTGATGGGGGCTGCTGATGCAGTTCGCAGAGCTGCAGCCAAAAGTGGACTGGCAGAAGAAAATCGTAGAACGGAAGCATTAGCCATAACTGTGAATGGCACAATTTGGACTGGATGCACCAATGGTGCTGTCGTACAATGGGATGGGAATGGGAACCGCTTGCAAGAACTTAACCATCATAACCATGCCGTTCAATGTTTTTGTGCTGTTGGGCCACGGCTATGGGTGGGGTATTTAAGTGGAATAATACAAGTGTTGGAAATGGATGGCACCCTGATTGGGAGCTGGATTGCTCACCGTGGCCCGGTCATCAAAATGGCAATGGGAGGCGGCTATGTTTTCACTTTAGCCAATCACGGGGGTATTCGCGGATGGTGCATGTCTTCTCCAGGGACCATTGACTCTCTATTGCGTTCAGAATTATCAAGCAAGAAGCTCCTGTATACAAGATTAAATAACATTAAGATACTGGCTGGAACATGGAATGTTGGACAAGGAAGGGCTTCACCCGATTCGCTCATATCATGGATGGCGCAGCTGCAACAGGGGTGGATATGGTTGTGGCAGGTTTGCAAGAAGTAGAAATGGGTGCGGGTTTTCTTGCAATGGCTGCTGCCAAAGAGACTGTGAGTTATTTTTCTGGTTCTTAATCTGTTGTTTTTAAATTATTATTTAACAGCTATATCAGTTATTTTTATGACCGTTTTCTTGCAGTTTCTGGCAGCTATTTTATTGTTTTTTGCTATGTAAATATTCCTGCTTTTTCATTGTTTTAACTGTCACATTTGTGACTTCTCTTGCAGGTTGGACTGGAAGGAAGTAATAATGGACAGTGGTGGTTGGATGCTATAGGGAAAACATTAGATTATAGTTTCGAGCGTGTTGGGTCTCGACAATTAGCTGGCTTGCATATCTCAGTATGGTATGTATGAAAGATGACAATGTGCGTGAAGCTTTTATTCTTTCTGATAGAAATCATAGGGAGGGCAAGTGCAACCTTGAGTATCTTTACATAATGTGCTGACTTTTGTCCCTTAAGGAAGAAATTTACATAGAGATTACTGATGTGACCTTTTACATGGAATTTCTAATCATTTTATCTGATTAAGTTTGTGTCAATTGTTTGAATTGAAGGGTGAGAAAGAGTCTTAAGCCTTATATTGGAGATGTGGATGCTGCAGCAGTGCCATGTGGCTTTGGACGCACCATCGGTAACAAGGTCAGTGGGCAATCCTTATGCTGATTCTTTTACCAGTGAAGAAAGTATATTTCCTTTTCTTCTTGTTTGACCGTTGGCTTTGGCTGCTTTCATCTTTGACCATCAAACTTAGTTTTTAATTAATGACTTTGAGAAGACTGAATGTTACATTACCTGTCTCTCTCCTATCATGAACTTGTGTGTTTGCTAGTCTGATTATATGCGAAGTTTTCAATATTTGATTTTCCTCTTGTTATTTGGCACAGGGTGCCGTGGGGCTAAGATTGAGATTATATGATCGGATAATGTGCTTTGTGAACTGTCATTTTGCTGCGCATTTAGAAGCTGTGAATCGTCGCAATGCTGATTTTGATCATGTTTATAGGACAATGGTTTTCAGCCGTCCATCCACTTTAGTTAATGCTGCAGCTGGTTTGGCTTTTTCTGGAATTCTTGTTCATACACTACCTCTCCATTACATCTTTTTCCTTTATTTTGTTATGCTCTCATTGAAATCTACTTTATGGCAGTTGGTGTCTCGTCATCTGTTCATGTGCCGCGAGGAGCAAATGTAAGTGGCTATTTTTAACACTTAAGTTTCTACTGTGGCTCTCGTTGTGTAATCAAGCCTTTTCCATGTGTTACGAATAATTAGTATTTAGAGATGAACCAAGTTCTGCTGGAAATTAAAGCAGCAAGGATAATAGCTGGCCATTCCTATTCTGAAATTACAGATTTTTTGAGCGTCCAAATTTTTGCTTATTAACTAATAAGTCAAATACCTTCCAACTTTTCTTTATGTCAGTTATTAATAACACATTGTGATTTTTGAGTACCAAATCAAATATATTTAACTTATCATAATTCATGAGTAAGTATGTCCTATCCCATTAATATAGTACTATAGATGTAACTTTAGCTGTACTTCTAGTTCCCATATTTAGGGTATTTTGTTGATCTTATAATAAAATGAATCAAAACTTATATTGCAGGCCGTTGGAATTCATTCTGATAATGGAAGGCCTGAACTTGCAGAGGCAGATATGGTTATTTTTCTTGGTGATTTCAATTATCGACTTTTTGGCATTACATATGACGAAGCAAGAGATTTTGTTTCTCAAAGAAGCTTTGACTGGTTAAGGGAAAAGGACCAGCTTCGGGCTGAAATGAAAGCTGGCAAAGTCTTTCAAGGAATGCGTGAAGGTCAGATTAAGTTCCCTCCAACATACAAGTTTGAAAGACGTCATGCAGGCCTTGCAGGTTGGTTTTTTACCCATAATATCTTTTCAACATTTGGCTCATATAACTTTTGAATACACACTCTTTTCTTTGGGTTCAATAGAGTTGGTCCAAAACAACTAGGCTTGATGGACTGAATTTTAAATATGAATTCTATTTATGTATAGATGGTATAAATTGTATTTGAGCTGCAGCTCTATGTGAGTTGATTAAGCCATCAACTGTTATGCTCTGTGTATACGTGCTTGAAACCTTATTAATCAAGAGCAATAAGAGCACTCAATGTTTTGCCTCTTGCAATTGCTATGTTGATTAAGGAGGTAAATTTTATTGTAGCTTGTTTCTAAAGGTTTCTTTTTCTAGGTTATGATTCCGGTGAAAAAACGCATTCCGGCCTGGTGTGATAGAATATTGTATCGTGACAGTCGTTCAACACCTACTGCTGTTTGCTCCTTGGATTGCCCTGTAATTTCTTCTATTTCAAGGTGTTTCTCCTTAATTTACTATTTTTAATTGTGAGATTAGTAGTAAAATTAGGCCCTGAACTTGGCATCTTATTTTTAATATCAGGTATGAGGCCTGTATGGATGTCACTGACAGTGATCACAAACCTGTGAGGTGTATATTCAATGTGGAAATCTCTCACGTGGATGAGTCGGTAAGAAGAAGGGAATTTGGTGAGATAATATCAGCCAATGAAAAGATCAGGTCAACTCTTGAAGAAATGAAAAATGTTCCAGAAACTAAAGTCAGCACCAATACCATAATCCTACAAAACCAAGACATGTCTGTCCTTCGCATCACTAATAAGTCTAGCAAGAACAAAATTGTTTATGACATTATTTGTGAAGGGCAGACAACTGTGAAAGATGGTCAAGTCAGCAGCAGACATCATCCACGAGGTGCTTACGGATTTCCAAACTGGCTTGAGGTAATATAATTTTGTGATGATTAGATTTATTGTTTCCTCTCTTTCTGATCAGAATTTGTTTGTGTTCTATTTTCTGTTAGGTCCATCCTTTTGCTGGAATGATTAACCCAAGCCAAAGTGTTGAAATTTCTTTACATCTTGAAGATTTCCACACCCTAAAAGAGTTCATTGACGGAGTTCCACAGAATTGGTTTTGTGAAGACACGAGGGACAAGGAGATCATGCTGATAGTCAGAGTTAGACGGTGCTTCTCCTCCGAGTCTGAAACTCATAGGATTTGCGTATGCCACAGTTTTACATCATCAAATTCAAAATCCGATTCAAAAATACGGCTTGAAGACAGTCCAATCCAACCTTAACCAACCTGATGGACAACAACGTGATAGATCAAAGGTAGATGACTTGAAGAAATTGCTCACATGACAAAAACGAGCGGCTGGATTGTGTTCTTTAGTAATAGGAAGAATTTATGTAATTGCGACTGTAAATAGCTTAATTGTGGAGCTTCTGTGTTTAAATGCAGTCTAGGCGCCATGCTCAGTAGCAGCAATCTGGGACGAAAACTACCTTCTGCAGAATGTAACATTGTTAGGCAAGTCAGGAATATTCAGGTTAATGATAACATACGAGGAAGAACAAGTTTCTTTCTTTGGTGGCAAGGAATATGTTGCTGGTTGCTCGAGGCAAGAGTAACTTATTTATACAATAGCTAATAGCTAATACCTGAAAGGCATATAACAATAACAATAACAAGAAGAAATTAAGTACTATTAACATGGATGTGAGATTATTTTTGAGAAATATTTTTTATTAATGACCTTTATGAAATTTAGTCTTTAAAATTTATTTCATTTATGGCTTATAGTGTATATTGTAACCCTCCATCTAATATGGTTGGGGTATGCTCACATACAACCCAAGAATATTGGGCAGTTATTTGTTCAAAAAATGGTTATTTAAATTAAAGATTTATAGATATATTTTTGTTAATATATTATATTATTAAATGTGGATTAAATTATGAGAGATTTTGTAATATTTAAGTTATTAGCAATATATATTTATCTACTTATGAATTATGATAATAGTTTTATATTTATCTATATATAGTGAAACACTTACATTATTAAAAAATTTAGCTACTTGTGATACTAGATTTTGAAAATATTAATATATTAGTATTAAAATATATCATTAATTAAATTTTACTTTGTGATGATGCAATGTTATCTTTATAAAAATTAAGTTATTTATGACTATTATTTGCAGTGATATCTTTAAAAAATAGTCATTACAAATAAGAATTTATTTAGTAATGTGTTCGTTCCTTTGGATGGTACGTGCCCATCATTTTGCACACATAGTTGTGTCTTGAAAGCGCATGAGATCCATATTCATTATATTCGGTTTTATAAAAACAACGTAAAATCATAAGCAATTTAGTAGATTAACATTATTAATTCTTTTTTTATCCAAAACTTAAGTATTAACTTCTAGGACATTATTGATCAAAAAATTCATCACCTAATTTTAATTTTGAAGTCATGTGTCATGCCAACATTGAATAAGAATAATTTTCCTAATCGATCAAGTGAAACTGTTAGCTCCAAGATTTAGGAGCGACAAGTCTGATACCTGTAAATTATGTTGAGTATATGTTTTGATAGTTTACTAATTGAATTCTTTAAGTTATCATATGAAACCATATTTTAGACATCAAGTTTAAAAGTTCAACAAAGCAAATACAAGTATTTTAGCTTCGGTTGACGATTGACAGATCGATCAGTAGTTACATCGTAGATGAATACACAGTTGACTAGATAAATTGACAACGAAACAGAGCTCCGTGTGAGAGGGAGCAAAATGCACAATGACATTAATCGACAGATTTTTCGGATACTGATCAAAAGATTTGGAGCTAATAAAAAATAGTCGTTGGATGCACTGAGGTGATAATTTTAAATTGTAACGAATATTATTCTTAGATAAGACGTCTTTGGTTATAAATGAGCCTTTTGAATGCATTTTGAACAACTCTTAAAATTTTCAAGTATTGGAATTTGTGTTTTCAATCTACAAGGCTTCTAATTCCTTTGTTCTTTCACTTCACATGTAAAATGTATTTGTAAAGACCATGACAATGTGTGTAGTCTTGTTAGGCTTGGCTCAACGTGTTAAAGACTTTTATTTGTAAACTCCTAAGATTGTGAGAGCATCTAAACCTTACAGAAGGTTTAAAAGGTGTTTTCTAGTGAGCATTCAAGGTGTTAGAGGAGGTTGGGGCTCCTTAATTCCAGAAAGGTCATTCGAAGAGGAGCTCGTTGGTGCTTCTTTGTTGTAAACTCTGAAGACTTTAGTAGGGAAAGCTTATTGGCTCAAAGAGGATTGCAAGAGCTTTGTTTGTCTAATGTGTTCAAGTGGTGTCACAATGAAGCACATGAAGACCTACCTTTCCAAAAAAACTTGCAGGGATAAAATAGTAGAGTATCAATTTTGTTTGATTATTATTATTGCTTTGATTGTTTATTACTTCCTCTTTTACTTGTACATCTCGATTGTAGGACGTTCTAGGTATTATGGGGACTTAATTTGTTTAATAACTTATTAGCTCTCACCCTCATAAATCCATTATCAAACCCTAGATTGTGAAGAATGGATAAACCTTTCACAAAGGCACCGGATGGACTTTTCATTGCAAGACTACTTTATTTTAACGAGACCAACTACATTTATTGGAGAATAAGTTGGGAATTTCATTTTCTTCAATGATTTTAATATTCTCATTTTAATTTTGACCAATCTTAGTGAACGACTGGCTATCAAGATCCCTATTAACTCAAATAGTACATGAAATAATCCATAAAAGAAGGCTCAAACTCTCCGTGCAAAAATTCTGGATGTGTTATACTATTATTGGATGAAGTGGAATGCAATTGGACGTTTCTTTACTCTACAGCAAATGAAATATTGACCTTGCTAGAAGTTATACATGAAGTGACATATAAAGTAAAAGAATCAAAGATTAATTTTCACACTTAAAAATATTCAGCATTCGAGATAGAAAATGGTGGACCATTACCTAAATGCTCAATTGATTGAACGATATTAATGCATGTTTCAAAGGGTAAAGTGTAACACCCCCGATCCGATTTACTCTCGAACCGGATCAATTATTGTGTTGAGCCATGTCTGAATCAATTATTCTTTAAGGCTTGGAATAAAAGTGGATCGAATCAACCTCAAGATGCCTCAAAAATAAAAGACAGTCAGTCAAATATCTGACATTAAAGGATGAATACATACATGCAATGACCTAATAAGATATCTATTTGCAATAACTTGGCAGAAGAACATAGAGCACATAGCAAGTCACTAACCAAATGAATAAGCACACTTGAAGAACTATTGAACTTAGAAATGAGTGTCTTATCTTAAGACATACTGTCATGCCAAGTCTACTAATATAAGAACTGGTAAGTAACAATATTTCTTGTACATCAAATAAATACTTGCAAGCACCCACCAAATACGATCGAGTACATAAAAGAAATCACAATAAACGACACACTAAGCACAAGTGTGTGTAGTAGCCCTTCTCTCAGTGCTGACCCAACTCGATGAATTCGAAACCTCTTTTGGGTGATTACAAAATATGGAAGTGAAACTCTCACTTGAGTGCTCTCAGCTGGGGGAAGAACACTCTATAATAGCAACCAAAAACCCAGTCATTTCTTCTTTTGCAAGTGTGAATCGTGGTGCAAGCTTATTGCAGATAACATCTCATGTATCGAGTTCATCACCCCCTCTTTCTTCTTCTTTCACTCCACCCTCTCCATAACCCCTTCTTTTTTTTCCCTAACCTCTACCTCACTTTCCCCCGTTTTCTTATATGCAAAGGTATCTTCTTTTTCTTTCGATTTTCTCGACAGATTCTTCTTTTTTGACATCTTTTGCAGGTGTGAATCTTCGTACAAGCTTATTGGAGACAATGTTTCATCTATCGAGTTCTTCGCCGCCTCCCTTCGGTTAGGAGATTCTTTATTCTATGTAACGGGCCTTTTCCATTGCAACTAGGAGTTCATCTCCAATTTTGGACGGCCTTGTTCTCCGGGGTTTTGGTGGGGCGTTCTTTGGGGAGCGCTTGTGTTGGAGGTTGCTTTTATGTAATAAATCCTCCTATTTTCCCCCACTTAATTGATGGAGGTTTTGAGTATTCATATATGTAACTTGTTTGTCTTTGGGGACAATTTGATGAAAATCTTTTGTGTCAACCTTAATAAAGCTTAACCTTCGTAGTTGTTTTACGAGTTATGTGTAAGTACCGTTATGGCTTAGTTGGTGAATAAATTTGTGGGTTTTAAAAAATATATGAAAGTGAGGCCACAATTGTTCACACGATTAGAAGAATTCACATCACGAGGATCTGACTGAAATCTGACCAATACAATCATGGTTATATGCTGCCGATGTTCTTAGGCGAAGTATCTTAAGATTGAAACTTTTAATAAGCTTGTACCAAGATTAGCGTAAATATTTCTAGAACAGTTGTTCATTTCTACTTATTAGAGTAAATATTTCGCCAAGGCAAAATTTCTCGTAAATAAGAAGCAACACCTATGTTTATTGATAAATGCTAGATATAAAATGCAAGGGAACCTGCATCTGGTTTGTGATATAAGTACATCCAAATTTGCCCACTATGATATAACTGTATTCTAACACTCCCGGCTTTTAGCTACCTCAAAAACACATACTGTGCAATTGGACGTATGCATCTGTTTAAGAAAGCATCAAAACATAGCCCAGAAAAATTTGAAACACACACATAATATTGTTTCATTGACTGATCAAGCTGATTACCAGTTTGTGACCGCACTTATAACCACGGAGCACAAACATCATCATGAATGACAAAGAAGGCATAGACAAGGTTTAATTTCCAATGAAATTATATAGTTAGCAACCAGAGATTGGCATAGCAAATAGGGCAACCTCTCAGGCGACTGGAGGCCGCAACTTATGATCTTGTGAGGTATCTACAACAGCCGGGGGCATCCACTGCCACATAGCCACACCTGGGAACCCTGGATAAGCAGCCGTCTTATTTGCAGCATCCTGACTTTGTGCTGCAAATACAGTAGCTACGGATGAATGAATTGCAGGCAGATGGGGCATGAATGCTGCAGGCGGCATGCTCATGGCTTTCACCTGCAGTTCAAGCTTTTCTTTCTCATACTTCAGCTGTGTCTTTTCGTCTCGAAGCTCATTTTTCTCAGCCTGTGGATATATTATCATAAGTTGAGAAGCAACATCAATATGACTATGCTACATCAAACAAAGAGTAGTAATATAGTGTTATTTTATTATTTCGCCACGATCTTTTTGAATAAAAAATTTATGGTTTGTAGTGTTCACTGTGAGAAAAAAAACATGAAGAATGCAACAGAATAAAGAAGCAACCTTCAACTCTTTAATTGTTTCCTGAAGTTTTTCATTTGTTTCTTTAAGCTGCTGAGCCTCAATTCTCAACTGTACCAACAAACGTGAAGCATCACTCAAAATCATAGCTTTATCAGATTTTGGATTTCTACCAGGCTCAAGAATTGATCCCAGCTCCACAAACCTGCACAGAATAAAATATAATTGAAGTCATCTAGGAAAAAAACGTGCTATCTATTCGAATTTACACATAAATTCCCAATAGCATAAAGGATCATACCTATCATTTAATTTATCTCTCCGTATTTTCTCACGGGATGCTTTCGACTTGGGCCCTCCAGTAGCATCGTCCCTCTCCCTGTGTAACATATTTAGCAAATCTCAATGGGGCATACATTCCCAGTGCTTCAACAAGCATCGCCAATTTCATCATCAGGTAGCTGGCTACATTAATCCACACTATACATGATAATAAACTTCTGTATCCAAATACTTGGATGTGGGAAACAGCACAAAAGAAAACAAGATCAACGTACAAATCACGAATACCTTACATAATAAACTAGTCAATAACTATTCGTGTACTTTTCTGCTAGTCCATTTTTAGACACTCCCTGTCCAAAAGAATAATTATTTAATATAATTAACCACTAAACCTAATCAACTCAGACGTGAATTTTGCATAAAACATGCATCATAAAAATGAACTAAAAGCTTCTTGCAACCAGAGGTAATCCTTTCCACCATTCAATTCTCAATAAAATGAAGCATAGATCAGATACCACCTAATTTTCAACAAAAAAACTATCTAAACATCTATTAGAATATATAATTCTACAAAAATGCATGAATATATTACCTTTTCCTAGAGCTCCCCTTCTCAACCTCACAAACATCTGTACATGCTCCATCAATTTGAATGCTGCCACATTCCCACACATCAAATTAAGCAAAGATTTTTTAAAAAAACGAAAAAAATGATTCATCAAATAAATTCCAAAACAATCAAAGACACCGAGCAATCTGGTGAAAAAAAATTTTGAAAAAAATAAAAATAATTACCACTCTTTGGAGAAATTGTCGAAACCATCTAGCGACCAACCAAAATCAGAGTCGGATGCTGCGGCCTCGCACGCCCAATCAAAATCGGAGATCAAATTTGCGCCCATTTGATGGGTTTGGTTGGCTCCAATTTTAGGTATTTCAGAAAATTTGGATTTGGGGAGGAGAGGAGGCGTGTCGCGGCCATTAACGAACTCAGACGAGACGCGGGTCCACGGTCTGGACCATGTCCCAGACCGACCTCGTAGTTCAAGACCATTCGGTCCGTCCGGCATTTGATCGGACACGGCAACCGCGCAATTTGTATTTATCTATACTCTTTTTTTAATGAAGTTTATATGCAAGTTCCATTTAAAAGAACTGAAATGTTTTGATTTTTTCTAATAATACATTAAGTTCATACTTTTATTTAAATTATTTTGGTTGAATTTTTATTTTGAAAAAAGTCAACTTTGCATAAAAAAATAATTGAGATTAGAACTAATTTAGTACAAGTTTAAACTTATCCATTTAAGCTTGTGTCGATTTTCAGTTTTATATTTATTAGGAAGAAAATTAATATATGAAAAAGTCAATTTTCCGTAAGAGAATATTCGAGATTAGAACTAATTCAATATAAATTTAAACTTATTCCATCTAGATGCACGTGTTTTATATAATCAAATATTAAACCAAATCAAGATTATTTCAACTAGCTAAAGTTACTTTTTTGTTTGAGGATGGATGGCTACATACGGAGAACTTTGTTCTCCAAATTTATCTGCGAAACTTTTTGTAAATTTCAAGGAAAAGGATCAAGTGTAAGATGATACGTCAACATTAAAAATAATAACTTGCTCTCCTTGCCAATTTATTTGTTTGTGTTTTGAGGGGACACGGACACAGTAAGGAGGCTGACCATATCCACTATGGTCCCATGGATAGGTCGCATCTATTATTAAACTATTATTAATTAAAGTGATGGGATAGATGGAAAAGGTCGAAGAAAGACAAGGAATTGGGCCAAAGTTGAAACTAAGCCCTTCACCACTCGCACACTCTTCAATGAGGTTGAAATAGATGTCTCATTATTTGGCATG
Source organism: Piper betle (assembly GCA_033002965.1). Taxonomy (NCBI): domain Eukaryota; kingdom Viridiplantae; phylum Streptophyta; class Magnoliopsida; order Piperales; family Piperaceae; genus Piper; species Piper betle. The sequence goes on along the minus strand of JAURVB010000427.1, from coordinate 93,483 downwards.
TTTTGCATTTTGGCCGTGGGTTACTGTCTTCCATCCATTGTGGGCAACTCTCACCTGTTGCACGGCCTTTTCACCACTTGCTTTCTGTGAAATGATAATTGATGGCAGCTGAAAAGGCAACGAGAGAACAATCGACAATTGTTGGGTTCTGTGCTGTTTTTGAGTCTCTCCATTGCTTAGTTTCAACAGACATTGAACGGTTTTCTTATTTTGCGTTTACAGCATTGTTATTAGGGTGTTAAAGGTAGTTTAATGATTAAGTTTAAAATATAAATTAACGAGTTAAATTATTTCTTTAGAAAATATTTAATTAAATTTAAAATTTTATAATCCATTATCGTTTATAAATATGATATTACCATAATAAGTATTAGATATAATATTAAATTATCAGACGTGAAATTAAATTAAAAAATCTTAATATAATTAAGCCAAAAAAAACCATAGTTTGTTATTATTTCCTTCTTTGGAGAGGACTTGCGTCTATTATAATTTTATGGTTTTTATGATAGAGAAAATTAGTATTAAGTAGCGTAGATATTCTGTTGTCAACTCAAGTTAGTATTAGTACCGGCCATTAAATTACATGGACGATTGAACGAGAGGGTAACTTTGATGGAGGGATAAATTAATTGAATCTTTTTTTAGCTGATATGATATATCTTCAGCTAGTTGAAAAGCAACCTGTATTATATATTATCCTCCTTCCACTTTATACCGGGTCAGGGTAGGGAACATGGGAACATGGGAACATGGATCCTATTTATTATAATGATATATTTCTCTAGATCAAATTAGGTTAATTATTCATTTTCAATTTAATGTTACAATTCGAATATGGCATTCCCTTGTATAATTTTAAAGGGTGAATTACATTTCTGATAGAATTTGAATATCTTCTTCAAATTGATTATTTTTGGCATTCCTCCAAAAGAAAAATAATAATAATAAAAGAAAATATTGTCGACATCTTTCAACAACTTTCAAATTTGATTTCATTTGTACAACGCCATTCAAATTTCATTTTATCTTGAACAAAAAAATTATAGATCATGAGAATGATTGATTTCTTCGATCTCATATGGAAAGGGTTATAACAAGAAGACCAAATAGGATTAAGTAGAGATAGGTTAAACTACAAACGTACCCACGCTGGACACTATTGAAATTTAAGCTTATATATTATATTTTACATCTTGATTTTCAAATTTATTGATTTTGCAAGTTTATTTTATATATTGATGCCACATTTATCAACTTTGTATATTCATCTTATACATAAATATAGTCTTTATCAATTTTATGTGTTTGTTTTATACTTAAATTTGATGTATTAATTTTGTATGTTTAATTTTTTTTCTAAGTATGGGTTTAAAGCTTTTTAATGATGAATATAAAAAAATGATATTCATGACTACCCCCACTAATTAGATAATTAGGTTCGCGTCATATTTATCAGTTTTGTATGTATATCTTTTAAGTTAATATAGTCTGTGTTGAATAATGTTGTGTGCTTATATTAATATAGATATATATCATGCTTATTATTATTTTTATATTTATTATATAAGTCAACATAGTTATGTTTACCACATTTTTATAATTTTGCACCCTTATCTTTTACATGAGTGTCATATTTAATATTTTTTTAATGTATACAATGGATGCCATTTTTCTCAACTTTAACTAATATAGTCATATTTATTAAATTTTAATGATTTTGTACGATTTATCTTATGAATTTCATATTTATCAATTTTTTATGTATCATGTGGGGCAAAAATTAATGTAGGGCTATAATTAACCCTTGTAAGAAAAAAACTGAAGCGCAATGAAAGACAAAAAAAAACTTCAATAAACTTTTATAAAGACAAAATCACACATAAATATACAAAGTACCAACTATTAGTATGATAAACGAGAAGTAAAAAACTGTCAATTAAAATTTTTCAATACAAATTGGTGAGGGTAACCCAACAAATCCTCTTCTTTACAATCCATGACCCAACTAGACATAATTGGTAGCAAAATTCTCCATACCAGCTTTACTTTGATAAAATAAATGTTTATCTTTCATCACAATCTTCGTCAACATATCTGAGATATTCTTGTCATTGTGAACCTTGTTCAACTCTACCAACTTTTTTTCCAACACATCTCTTACTTTATAATATCAAACATTTGTGTTTACTTTTTGAAATGAAAACTAGAGTTTTTATTCAAATATAACACTTTGACAAAAGTACCTCATATTTATTTTAACATACTCTAAATTCCTTCAAAAATATTTTCGACCATAGAATTTCTTTATAAGCTTATGTAACTGCAATGAATTCAGCTTCAATCGTGGATAAATCAACACACTTTTGTAATTTGAACGGCCAAGAAACAACACCATTGCAAAAGTAACAACCCCTCAAAATTGGACATCTTAGAGTCAAGATCACCAGCTATATCTCGATCAGTATAACATGATAATATAAGCTTACTTCCCCAAAGCATAAACATAGCTTGGAAATACCTTTCAAATATCTTAATATCCACTTGGCTGTTTGTCATGCTCTCTATTAGGATTAGATAAATGTCTACTTATTACCTGACAACGTATGCTATGTTTGGTCTAGTATAAACTATAGCAAACATAAGACTCCTTATAACAGATGTATAAGAGACCTACTTCATCACATATATCTCTACTTCACTTAGCTAACCGTTCTTCAATTTAAATAGAATTTCAAGTGGAACAACAATCGGCTTGGCTTCCTTCATGTTAAACCGCTCAAGAATCTTCTAAATGTATTTCTTTTGGGTTAACCAAATCTTCTTAGCCTTTTTATCCCGCTGGATGGGCATGCTAAGAATTTGCCTAGTTGGACCCAAATCTTTCATAGCAAAAGATTTGCTTAAAATTTTCTTCAACTCTGTAATTCTTAATTTATCTTGTCCAAGAACCAACATATTATTAATATAAAGAAGCAAAATAATAAAGTCATTCTCCTCAAAGTTCTTGATAAAAATGCAATGGTCTGAAGTAATTTTGTTGTAACCTTCACTTTTCATAAAAGAATCAAACTTTTCATATCAATGTCTAGGAGCTTGCTTGAGGTCACATAAGCTTTTCTTCCATTTACACACCATCTATTTCTTTTCCTTATCCACAAAACCTTCAAGTTGTTCAATATATACCGTTTCATTAGGATCATCATGGAGAAATACATTCTTCACATCTAACTGTTCAACCTCCAAATCCATATTTGCAGCCAAACTTAGCACACAACGGATTGAAAATATTTTTACAATGAGGGAGAAAATTTTGTCAAAGTAAATACTTTTCTTATACATGAAACCTTTCACTATAAGTCTTGCCTTATACCTTAGTTGTAAGTTACCTTCTTCATGCTTAAGTCGATAAACTTACTTATTTTTCAAGGCCTTTATCTCCTTAGGAAGATTCAGAAGCTCATAAGTCTTGTTCTCATACAATGACTTTAGTTCCTATCGCATGACACTTACTTATTTGTCTTTATCTTTGTGACTAACAACTTCATTGAAGTCTTTAGGCACACTACTTTCAGTGAGAGTCACATAAGTAGACTTTAGATACTTCGTGGATGGTTTAACTTCTACGAGATTTTGTTTTAGTAGTATCAGCCTCCCCTTGATCAACAACCTAATCACTAACATATACATGTTCATCAACAACATCATGAACTGTATCATTAGTAACATGATTTTCGTCACCTTCACTGTCGTTAGGCAAGGAAATAAGAATGTCATTTCCAGCTTCTTCATCAATCTATTCAACATCTTGAACAATATCCTCTACAACCATTGGATGAGGAGATGAAGTTTTAACCTTCACAACATAATCTTGTGAATCACTTTGGGTAGTTTCATTCCCAAAGTCTTCTAGAAACTGATTTTCTCAAAACAGCACATCTCAGCTTCAAATAATCTTCTTCTCCTTAGGATCTCAAAGTCTAAAATGAAATTCTTTATTATCCTCATAACTCAGAAATATATATTCAAATATCATAGTATTAAGGTTAGACCTTAGTTCCTTAGGTACATATACAAAAACTTTACAACCAACACCCTTAAATGAGCGTATTTTCACTTCTTACTAGTCCAAACTTTTTTCTAGAACATCTCCACCTAAAGCAAGTGTAAGAGATCTGTTAATTAAATAACAATCAGTACAAACAGCTTCAACCCAAAAACCTTTAGGTAGTTTTATTGTAAAAATTATACACCTAACTGTTTCTTGAATGGTTTTGTTTATCCTCTCAACCACTCCATTTAATTGTGGGGTATTGATAACAACCTTCTCATATTGAATGTCATGCTTGTTACAATAAACCTGAAACTTATTAGAGTAATATTCACCTCTATTATCACTTCTCAAACATTTCAACATCTTCCTTATTTCTCTCTTTAAAAGAACATAAAATAATTTGAAAGTATTAAATACATCACTTTTATTTTTCAAACAATAACACTATACTTTCCTTGAATCATTGTTAATAAAAGTGACAAAATAAGAAGCTCGACTAAGAAATTTTATTTTTATTGAACCACACACATCAAAATGTGTAAGTTCAACTATTTGAGTATTCTTCCTGTCAGTGGATACAAAAAGAAGTCTGACGTTATTTTTCAACGAAACAATAATCACAAGAACTTAATATTGTTCTATCAAATTGTAGAAGATAGTTTTTCGTCTTTTGAAATTATAGTGCCTTCTTACTCATATATTCTAATCACCTATGCCACAAATCAACTATAAAAATAGTAGATGTAACATTAAGTTTCACGTAAACTAGAATAAATGTAATCCTATAAAGGCACCACACTTTTTCCTTTAATCACTACTAGAAATCCTTTCTCCAATTTCTATAAACCACATGAAATTGTGAAAAATAGCCTTCATCGTCCAAAATACTTATTGACATCAAATTCAATCTTAAATTAAGAATATGTCACACATTTTTAAAAAAATTTGCAACCATAATTAGTCGCAATGTACGCATCACTATGAGCAATAATTTTAGAAGTTTCGTTGTTGAATAAATCGCTACATGGGTAGCATTAAACAATGTGTCATATTCAATCACCCAACTAATATCATTATTAATTGTTAAACATTCATTTCCATTATCAAGCATGATTAGCCACAACAATGGCAGCCTTATTATTATTACTCTTATCGTCAGACACTTTATCATTTCTTATATCTTTCTTGTATTTATAATAATTATGTGTTTGTTACGGCCAAATTTATCACAATAAAAACACTTAAATATCTTATTTTTAGATTTAGACCATTTTCTACTCTTATTTCTTCCGTATAAATTCTTATTTTTGATCTTCCCCGAGAGTTAAACTTCAAAAACCAAAGTTTAAGATAAATTAGAAAAAGTTTTTTACTTCTCACTTTTCGATTAAAGAGATAATTTGAAACTATATCAAAACTCAACTCTTTAGCGATCTTTGTTCCGATCATATAATTTTATACATTTTTTAAACTAATCAAGCACTTTTTATCCATCTTTGTCCATTTAACCATGATATTTGATTCAACATTAAGGGAAGGCAAAGGAAGAATAAAAAAACCTTCCTTTCATCAGTCCCATAGACTAGAAGAACTCAAACGGGATTAAAAATTAAATCATATAAATCGTTCGTAAATAAATAATCAATCATACAAAATTTATTCTTAAGGTAACCATCTTAACACGTTTTTCAACTTTTATTTTTATACAAAAAATTACTAACAAAACCAAAACAAACATAACCAAAACGACAAAACCACTTGTTAAGAAACAAGTGCTTTGGGAAAATCAATTCAAACCCTCTAAGCCAAGGATGGAAACTTTTCTCTAATAAAAAAAAAACTAAGCTCTTCACTTTAATTAAATTTTTTTAAAATCAAACATTGAGTAAAAATTGAAAAAAATCTCCTTTTAACTCTTAAAAAATATAATATATGATAAATTAAAAATATAAAATACACCTAAAAAAATTTAAATCATCCTCGCTACCCCAAACATCAAACAATCAAAGAAAAAAACAAATAATAAAAATCAACCTAAAACAATCCTTTCATACGGTGGAGTAACCACTCACTAATGTTGATATGTTAGGGAGATTATTATTGCCGAACTAAACACCTACATTGATTTTTTGGAATGAGCATGGATCAAAAGTTTGGAATTCAAATTTACCGATAAAAAATATTAAAAAAATGGAGGCAAACTATTAAAAAAACAAATAAAACATTTTGATTACCAATAGCAAAAACTTGGAATTCTATTATTTTACTTGGGATTCTATTATATTTGTTCGACCCATACGAGATTAGAAAATATATAATTTTGCCAGAGTAAAAACTGCAGCCGACGCATCTTATTATGGCAATCGCCAGAGTGATAAAAAACTTTCAAGAATGGAAAAGAAAAGATTGCGAGGGTGGGACAAAAGTTTTTAAGAATGAAAAGAGAAATGCACATATGAAGGCACCTATAATGGTGTTCAATGCTTAGAAACAGAATTCCCTTGTTGGCCATACACCAAGACTTATTATATAATGCGAATACAAGTTACTATTAAACTTCTGATTTGATTGATTTAATGATCATAGTTACCACGTTAAACTAATAAAATCACACATAAATATAAAAACTAGAACTATTAAAAAAAGTACAAAAACTCACAATTAAATTTTTCAATATGAATGGGCAAGGAAAACCCGACGAAAACAACTCCCAATATTCTCATTTCGTTGGCATAGTATTGATAGACACCCCGGCAAAATTGGTAGTCGGAAAGAAAAGCAGTAGAACTAATATTAACATAAGCAGCGAAAAACCATATAGCTCAGATTGTTCATCATCTTTATCATAACACCCTGGCGATACAAAGGACGTTCCCCTCATCATGTTACAAAGAAAATTGCAATCTTCCCAGCTCTCCTACAATAAAGAGGAGTAAAAGAGGAACCCCTAGCATCAACAAGACATGCGAGCATGTAGTCTGGGGACATCGGACGGTCGAAGAGGCTTTAGCAGGAAGTCCACTGCTCCTTCCTCTAAACATCTGTCGAAACCATTCCCAATGTAATTTGGTTTCGTATGTTTATTTTAATTATCTGATTAAAGAATGAAAAACAAATAATTGATCGATTCGCCATGGCTTCAAATCCGTACCTATTGATTCGAGTGGGAATGTTCTCGGAGGATACAACCACAACCGGAATTTCCTTGAGAGTTGATGACTCCTGTTCATATGAAAAAAGAGGTTAGCAATCGCTGGTATAATCATTGAGAATTGATGCAAGGAGACGAGTAATTATATTGTTATCGCACCTTTACTTTCTTCAAGAGATCGAACCCTGTCATTTCTGGCATGCAATAATCCGTGATGATCATATTCACCTTCGTCTTCTGTCAAAACAGAACTTGTTGTCAGGACTTGACCCCAGGATTGATGCTGTATGGAGCGTACAAATAATGGAAAACGACGAAACAGACCGTCCAGACGAAACCCAAAATCAGAATAATGGTATTGAACAACATGCCGATGTATTCTTTCATTACAAGGTCGCAAAATCATCAAACAAGCTGTTCTCTTTGAATGGATGTGTGATATGGATAAAAGTATACCAGTGACTCCAAAGAAGCCCACAAATAATACCTTATTGGAGCTTTTACTACCCGCACCAAGCAGCTCCAGCGCCCTCTTACCACTATCCACCGTCGTCACTGCAAAATTAAGAACAGAATTCGAATACAATGGTAAGAATCCATTCATCACCGCAATGCAAGAGCAACACAAAACTGCCCAACTTAGTCACCTCTATAAGCAGAGCTCTTGAGCAACCTCTCAATCAACTTCCGATCAAGCGAGCTATCATCCACGGCCAGAACGTGGAGCTGAGGACAGCCATCTTCCCCGCAACCGACTTCGACATTGATACTCCACCACTTAATTAGCAACACCAAACTCTTCAATGGATTACCAATGCGCACACAGTTGTGCCTTTATAAGAACACAAGACGAGAAGAAGAAGACGAGGAAGAAGAGGAAGCGGTCGACGAGATCAGATCGAAGAGCTCGGGAATCAAGAAAAGGTAAGCGACGAGAAGATATCGCATCAGGAGCCGATACCCAGAATCGGGCAACCGCAGATATTGAGGCTAGAATAGGATCTTCGCCTGCTTGGCCGCCCCTAGGAACTATTGTTGAACTAGTGTGTGATCTGTGTCGAGCTCCACCCACCGTATCTCGATTCCTAGCTTTTATTGAGCTCATAATCAGAGAGAGAGAGAGAGTGAGGAGAGGATGATATCATTACGGAGACGAAGACACGAGGTCAACTAGTTGACTGAGCATATCGAAATAAGGACATGGAAGAAGACTAGTTCTGGGTCTGAGGAGAAGATCTTCTCGGATTTCTAAGATATCTCTGCCAACCTTTGGAATATGTCAGTGAGGGCGCTTTCAAACACCAGATCTTGTCTCTGGTTTGGTTTCCCTTTCCGTGAGGTCTTCTCTTTCTCCAATATATTATCACTAGCACCCCTTTTTGAACCCGATTCCATGTGTGATTAAATTAACAAAATCAAGATAATGCGAGGAGGAAGATCTAGTACATGCAAATATCCAACCCGTTTTAACTGCTAATAATAGTTCAAATCAAGTGATGGATTGTGGGGATCAAGCCAGCCAGAGGAAAGATTGGACGAGGATGTTTGCTTGTAGAGCAGCAGCTGGGCTCGACTGTGGTCGATCTTTTGCATGGATTTGGTATATAGATCGACTAGAGTAGGTTGTTTTTTATTTGATGATGCTGCAAACTATATTCTTCAATTCACATGGTTTGTTATTGCTTCCTATCTGTAGAGAATGCTATCACGTTTATTATTTTATGGAGGTGAAATCAAGAGTGCCTCCAGCCATTACTGAGCTACATTCACTAAAGACTCATGGACCCACAAGCATATCAGGGTCCAGATTCCCATTTATTTATTTATTTGTTTTACAAAAGGCAAATTCTTAGATTCGCACGCCCATCTGATTACTAATATACCCATCCACCCAATTAGTAATATTTTACTCAATGATATGGGTGAACAGCCGGATTAAAGCGGAACGAAGCTTAAAACTAAACCGAAAAAACTAAGCTTAGTTTGGTGATAAAATTTTAGGGTTGTTAATTGAGCGAGTTAACTGGTGAGCATATAGCGTCCGGTTCGGCTCAACCCGATCCGAAACTCGACATTTAAATACTCAAGTTTTAACTCGACTCGAACTTGAATCTTACGAGTTGAACTTGAGCAAGTCCGTATTCGACGAATCGACTCGGTTATAACTCGAACTCGACTCAGTGTTCGACTCGATAAAATAATATAATAATATAGTCTTTATATTATATTATATATATATATATATACAATATAATAACAAAGAAGTGAGATATTTGAGATGATAAGTATTAAGTTAATGACCTCATAGTTGTGGGTTGACTTTTTTTTAGTGAGATACTTTTGATTTTTAAACGAGTCGATTCGAGCTCACGAACGAGCTAAGTTTGAGCTCGAAAATATTAAATAGTTTAAATATATTTGAGTTCGAATCGAGCTCGAACACATAAAAGATATTCGAGTCGAACTCGACCATGTATGTTTAAAACCCGTTCGATCTCGAGTCGAGTTCAAACAAGTTTCGAACTATTCGAGCCGAGTTCGAACACAAGTTGAGCTCGGCTCGCTTGCTCGTTTAGCACCCCTACAAAATTTTATTAAAATTATTTAACAAGAATTTTTTCAAATATTAATATTAATCAAAACTAAACCATGTTTTAGTAAACCCAATAAAAAAAGGTCATTCTAACCACATATGCCACATTAAACATTTACCATATATACGAGGGCCGATTAAATTTTCTCGGGGCAAAAAAATTTTTCTACCCCAAAGCTTTATAAGGGCTATTCGATTAAAAGGACCCGATTACAAGGATGAAAAAGATCAATTTTTTTTCCTAGAGGCACCAGGTAGAGGCTGCGCCAACCATATCCAACCATGTCAAGGAAATCTGACAATGGACAACAATGTCTAACATCTACTAACCGAATCTGACAGTCGGGCGGCCAACAATTGCAGGTCACAACTGAATCTAGCTATGCGACCTTATGGGCAGAGCGGCTGATCTTTGTCGACCAAATTTGGTTGTAAAGGTTAGGACCTAGCTACCCCCCAACCAGATCTGGCCAAGGGACTACCAGGTCTGGCCAGCGACAGTTAGACATGACTAGCTGTGACCAGATTTGGTTACACCTTGAAAAAAATTTTTTGCCACTGCCGGCCAGGTCAGGATGACGTCGTGCCTCCCAATGTCGACGCATCTATCCACAACCCTTGACCCGGATCTACTGCCCCTGATGCATCGAGACACCCTTGCTGATCCCAACGTAGCCTAATCGCCTCGTATCCGCTAACCACCCTACGTCCTTACTGCACATTACCCCGCACTCCCACGCCATGCACTGTTGTCCCTTGCGTGGCCCACTTCAGCTAGGTTCATCGTGCAACTGATCTGTTGCAATTTGCGTCGCCCACCGACGGCAGTACCACATCTTGCAACCCTTAACGCTGCCGCCGTATAGTCAAACCCCGTCACCGAGCACTGTTGCATATCACATGACCCACCACACCTAGGCTCATTGTGCCTTCAATGTCGACGGTGGCCAGGCCCGGCTAGCCATAGCCGAACTTGGCTGCCTACAAAGGAGTGGAAGATATTATTATTTTTTATTTTTATTAAATTTAGGTTATTTTTATGATCGAACGACTTAAATTAAAACTTAGAGTAAAAACATGATCCCAGGCAAGAAAAAATATTCTATATATATATATTAAAATTTAAATTTAATAAAATAAAAAACTTTACTATTTAATAATAAAAATATGAACTAAAATTATTTCGAAACCGAACTGAAATTATGTTCGATTATATTTTGTCAGTGTCTCAAATAAACCTCCAATTTTTACCTAATTATTATACTCACCCTACTCTCAACATCACCTGAGGGGAGGGAAGAGGGCCAGATTCACCGACTCGTAAAGAAAGAAAAATTCATAGGCTGTAGATGCACGATTTTGCCTAACGAGATCTTCAAACAAAAGCTCCCGATGATACGGTGAGACCATTTCAGCGTGTATAACCAACCATTCTCGAATGAAAAGTTATTTGCAGAGCATCTCACAATAATAAACTAAAACAGAAGTGGCGAAAGAATGGTACATCGAACTACGCATAGAAAAGAAGACACGATTTATTGTACATATAATTCTGTAATACGCTAGCGAAGAATCTTCCGATAAACAAAACACAAGTGCGGTCTGTCGGTACAGAGACTACGCGTGAGAGGAAATAGGAAGGAGAGAGAGATTGACGGCGTCAACGTCTTGTCGTGCCGTCACTTCCTTCTTAAAAACGCGAAAATCATTATCCTTTCAGGAGTGGCCACAGACAGCTCGCAGGGGAAGAAACATTGAAACGAGCATTACTCGCTGGTTCCAAATCTTCACCGCCCACTTAAGAGTCAATACTTAATCGCAAAACCAGTTGTCCTCTTTCTTAAACAATTATTGGTAATCCCAGCTGCCGAAGGGTCCAAATCTTCTCTCATACTCTGTTTAATTCATCATGTTCTCTTTAATTTTATTTTCTAGAGGGAGAAGATCCGAAGGAAGACTAAAGAAGTTCCAGGCAATTCCCTCTGGGTATGTTTGATTGAACAAACGAGTGAAAAAGAAAAAGAAAATTTTACTTGTTCTCACTTTTCACGACAGTATGGAAAATATGGAAAAGTACTCTTCTTCTTTTATATTTTTCTTCCTCAAACCCTTTTCTTTTCTCGTAATCCATCGATCCGAAGAAGCCTGGGTATTTTTTCCACGGGCTGCCTTAAAACGCAAGGAAATGTTTTTATTATTTTAAATTAGATGCTTACTTTTATAAGGCCACGGTTACAAAAGTGCCATTCCCGTGGCTAGGCAATATGCATAAGTATACTTTATCTAAATGAATAGATTGAGGTTCCAGTGAAAGATATTAGCAATTTTTTGTCATAATTATTTATCGAGTCTTTTATAGTGTATCAAATTTGTGGTTATTATTTTCTGACCATGTTATCCTATACTAAGTGATAACAATTAATATATTTTTGACTCCATGTCAGAATTCATCTTTTGTATGATATTTCAATAAATAATTTTAATTAAACATAATTATAATGCTACCTTTTGTCTTGTGAGTTGCGAGATAAACATATACACAAGTTTTATTAACAACTACCTTCAATACACTTAATAAAATAGTAAATCGATATAATAATGATAATGAGGGGGCTTTCTTCCCCTAAATTTCAAAATGAAAACTGTTACCATTTTCCTAAACGGTTAAAATATAATGAAAATGAACCGTAAAATAGTAAATGGTGATGTCGCTCCAGCTTGTGCACCTAGGTACAGCAAGCCCCCTCTACTGAACTAGTTATTCTCACTCACAAACTAGAGTTTGAAGGGGTACTCGCCCTGTAACTTGTAATTTTTTTCTCACATTCTACAGCTAGAAAACGATTAGATTGAACAGTGACTTTGTTTATTTATTATTATTTTTTCTTTATTCGTTTTTCATTTTTTTAATTTTTCCCATCAAAGCAGAGCATGGTTATATTTTGCAGTATTGGCAACCGATTTAAATTAGATCGGAAGGTTTTTGATTTGGAAAAGTGGGTAAATTGCCGATTCGAATGAGTCACACCGATTTCAATCGAGTCGAGCCAATTCCGATTGAGTTGAGTGGCGGAGTGACATTGGATGAGGCAAGGGGAGGACGTGCGGAGGAGCAACGGGGGAAGGGGGTGGCAGGGTGGGGCGGGGCTAGGGAGACAGGGTGGGCCGGCGGGGGAGGCGCGAGGGGGCTGGGGGGGGGTTGGGGCGGCGGCGGAGCAACAACTAGAGGTAGCGGTGGCAAGGTGCGCGAGGGACGGTCAGGGTTGACCGAGAAAGGGGGTGGCGGGCAGGATAGGGGGTGCAGGGGGGATGGGGCGGGGCTAGCGAGGGGAGTCGGGCTGGGGCTGGGTGGCTGCGGAACGGCAAATGGAGGCAGCGATGGTGAGGTGCGCGGGGGACGGCCTGGGCCAACGAGAGAAGTGGGTGGTAAGGGGGGGGGTTGGCGTGGGGAGGCCGGGCAGGGGAGGGGCGACAGCAGCAGCATGACAACAGGAGGGGGCGGCGGCGGGGGTGAAGGAGCGGGGTATGTCGGGAGAGTGAACAAGGAAAGAAATATAACATTGGTGTTTTTAGAATTAAAAGTTGACTTGGCTCCGACTCGAGTCAAAAATAATAACTAATTCTAAATAATTCAAAAAAATCTAAAAAATATAAAAAATATAATATACACAATAATATCAAAATTATATCAATAACTAACTTTTATATATTTATATTACTAGTTATTAAATTATGATATATAATTTATTTGGGCCGATTTAACTGAACTAATTTTTGATCGATTTAGACCAATTCAATCCAATTTAGTGAGTCCTTCGAAAACCAATTCTAATTCAAAATTTTCCAACTATGATATTTTGTTAAAATTCCAGGCCGGCATGCTTCTAGCCTTGCGTGTGGCTGTACCACACAACCCATGCGTATGCTAGATATTCTGCCCACCAAATGAACATTCTGCCCACCTAATGAACAGACAAGTTGTACGCCACCAGTGCGTTTTTTTGATAAAAATCACTTATATTCCAAAAATAAGAAAGACCAAAAACGTGCCTTATTCGTTAAGAAATAATGGCTTATACCTCCTGAGCCATAAGTTTATTACTAATTAAATTTTTATGACATAGTCCAAACTAGGTCACTTAATCTTATTTTTAAGCAAGATGATGTGGCACATTTGGCCACGCCATCAATAAGAAAAACCATCAACATTAATTATATAATAGCATTCTAAATTATAAAGATTTTCTTTTATGAAATATAATTTACAAAAAAATTAAATTTAAATATTATAAAATGAGGCCACATCATTAATTAAAAAATTTCATCATGGACCTAACACCGTAAGATCTTTAATTATAACAACTTTTTTCTATTAATGACATGGCTAAATTTAACATTTTATTATGCTTAGACAATGAGGCGATATCATTAAGTGATAGGGGTGCTAAACGACCGAGCAAGTCGAATTCAATTTCTATTCGAACTTGACTTAAATAGTTTAAAGTTTATTCGAACTCAACTCGAGATCGAATGAGTTTTAAACATATATATACTCGAACTCAACTCGAATATTTTTTATATTATTCAAGTTCAACTCAACTCAAATATAATTAAACTATTTAATTTTGACGAGCTCGAACCCGGCTCATTCGTGAACTTAAAATCGATTCAATTAGAAAGTCAAAAAGTAATTCACTTAAAAAAATGTAATTAGTGTGGATTGAACCCACAACCTTCAAGTCCTAAAAAAATGTAATTAGTGTGGATTGAACCCACAACCTTCAAGTCCCTGTGTTGTTATTATATTGTATATAAATAAATATAACTAGTTATAATTAAACTTATATATATATATATATAACACAAAGATTATATTATTATATTATTTTATTAAATAAGGTTTGAATCAAACTACAAATCGATACTGAATTGAGTCGAGTCGAGTCAAACACTACCTTGCTCAAACTCGACTTAAAAAATTAAAATTTGAATTCGAGCATTTAAATATCGAATTTCAAGTCGAGTTAAATCGAACTACGTGCAAAATCCTTATAAACTGACTCGCTCAATTAATAACCCTACTAAATAACACAACTACAATAATTATCTTAATAGGTTAAACGCTAGGGGTGTAAATGATATTTTCTTCAAAACAAAGGAGTGTAAGCTATATTTTTTGTCATTCAAATGGTACAAGTGAATTAGTAGCCTCAACAAAAATATTAACAGAGCAGCACTGGTCAATACCGAGGAAAACTAAAAATAGCTTAGCTCATGCCTCAAACTGCAGGACATAGTGCAAGGAACTCGAGGCAGAAATTTGATATAGCTTCAATCCCAGAGAGTCGAAAATGGTTCATGTCAATAAAATAACGTCTTTAAATGGTGGAAATTTTCATCAAGAAGTTGCCAGCTTATCTCACGTGTAAACAAATCAAAACATTATTATGCAGAGCATAGAACACTACCAACATTCGGTGCAATGCCAGTCCAAGTTGTAGGGATTTCCTTTTACGACTAGATTACAAGTATATAAAGAGATATGCGTCATCAGCTCGATGAATAGTAGTTAACAGCAGAGAAAAAGTTAATAATTCCACTAATCGCATCAATAGTGTTCATCTTTATGGAGCATGCCAACAAATTAGCCAAAAACGGTGGCACAAATTCAAAAAAATTAGTTCAGTAGTAGCATGATCTCCAATATAAGTTGCACTTAAACCGTTGATATTCAGATTGCAGAAATTACAAATCCCGATAGCTTTCAGATCAATCCATGCATCACAATAAATTCACAGCTTCTAAGAGCTAACACTAAAAATATACACAGCTAATCAGAAATTTCAGGTAAACCAACCTAACCGCAAGAGATTCAAGCAATGGATGTAACGGAAACCATAAAGAGAAGCATTCCCAAATGTAAGCAATGGACGTAGTAATCCCGATAGCTATTGCATATGCTTCAACAGCAACCACGAATAAATAACAACCTAAGCATTCACATTAGAAAATATCCAAATGTAATAATCCTTTACCTAAACAAGCTAAAGACTAAATCCACAAGTAAAAACCAAAATCATAGAATTAGCTGATCGTGGATGGCAATTAATGGCTTCTATGCAAAAACTGCAAGTTTACCTCACCAAAAAAAGACCATAATTTTTTTCAATTCATAAACATCTTCATCATTGATGTTCTAAATGAAACAAATATCCTCAATATTCTAAAACAACCATGTGATAAAGGACATTTTGAAAACTCATCCTTCATCAACACACCTGAAAGAAAAAACAAGATCAAACCTTAAAACAATTGCTGCAACATTACCTTCAAGTAAAGAAAAAATTCAACGCGGTTTTCATTAGCATACCAACATGATGCTCAAATGTGCACACACCTACATGGTTAATATTACTTTTTGCACTAAGCTTTAGAACACTACAACCTCGCTCTTGCGCACATTCCTACGAATTCAATCAGAACTTACATCCATCACAAGTGTTTTTATACCATGCCCACACCACGAATGATCAAATTAGCTCAAACCAGATCAGCATCCATCATTCCACAAACCAAATTGCATCAACACCCAGGTCGCATCCACATATGTCACAAGCATATAACAGTATAGTAAATCTCAAACCAAATATACCAAAACAAAGAGAAACACAAATACCAAATTTGACAAATTGGATAGAGAAACCCAATTTCTTCCACCACCAAACCCTAATTCCCCTCGTACCCCTTCTTGATCGGATCGTCGGGGATCTTGACGTAGCCCGAAGCATCAAGACGGTCGTACTCCTCCTCGTCGTCGGAGTCTTCGCCGCCATGGCGGCCGTAGGCGACGAAGGACCAGATCAAGTAGACGGCGGCGGAGGTGAGGAGGCCGCAGCCGACGCCGAGGAGCAGCGCCACGACGACGTAGAGGATGTCCATGGTCCTGTCCCGGAGCGATCCGAAGCCGCCTAGGCGGCCGAGGCCATCGAGGGGGCGGGGGAGAGAAAAAGGGAGGACCTTTTCGTCGGCGGCGGCGTCGCCGGGGCGGGGGAGGGCGGGTTCGGAGTCGGGGTCTGGCTCGGCGACGACGGAGAAGGCCGGCCAGGGGTGGGGGTCGTCGAGGCGGTAGAAGACGAAGGAGTCGGGGGCGTGGTCGCGGGCGGGGAGGCGGAGGCTGAAGGGGCGAGGTTGGAAGGAGGTGACGGTGTAGGAAAAGAAGATGGTCTTGCAGGGCCGGGCCTCGGCGGCGCCGACGAGGAGGAGGAGAACGGCGGCGGCGGCGGCGAGGTGGGGTCGGGCGGTAGCGGCTGCCATGGTTGAGGAGGAAGAAACACTGGAGACCACTCGCCGATAATCGGGCTCTTTTAGGTGCGCTTGCGGTCGTGGTGGGCCTGCTATTTTGCGCCCCCGTATAAGAGCGGTTTGTCGGCGCACGGGAGAAAATTTTTTCTACCCCACTTTTAATTTGTACGATGGCTTAAATTTATTATTTTTAAAAATAAAAAATAATTAAACCTTCTCCCAAACTATGTCGGCTGCGGTGGTTAGATCCGACCATGTGGGGTGGCTAGACATGGCCTACTATGGTCGGATCTAACCACGCGGCCAAATATCTGGTTGGTCGGGAGACCGTGAGTAGCAGCACATGTAGCAAGAATTAGAGTACTGAGCATGTGGCCGTGGTCAGGATCGAAAAACCTCAAGATGGCACCAGGCATGTGCTAATGATCGAGTATCACAATTGGGTTTCGAGCACTACGCTGGAGGTGTCAGGGAGGTTGAGGACCAACCGAGCATACCGGCATTTTAATCGAGTGTGCCGAGGTGCTGAGGTGCGCATGCTGAGAGTTGGATTAGTAGTCGGTAGCGAGCAGTGTACTAGGCGTGCCGGTATTCTGAGTGAGCAGCGTACAGGGTGTGCCTGTATTCTGAGCGAGCATCGTACCGAGCACTACCGGGCATCTTGCCGAGCTGTGTACTGAGCAGAGGAGCGTAGCGGTAGCAATGCAGGAACATAGGTGGTGCCCAGCAGTGAGCGGCATGCCGGTGTTTGGAGCGGTAACTAGTTTCAGCGGTTGAGTGCCAATGTTTGGGCTGGTAGTTGATGGATGTGCCGATGGGTTGATCTGATGGTCGAGTTCTGGTTGGGGTCGAACCAGGTGGGTTCAATCATGCAGCATGTATGTGCCAAGGATTTGTTTGATCAAGAGAATGTCGATAAGGATGCTGACATTCTATCTTTATCGATATCCAATCAAGATTCAGATATGCAGAATATTTGGTCGTCAAGATATTGGAAGATATGGTGTGAGGCTTATCTCCAACGGACAAACTTGGACTCTATATCAAGCGGGTGCAGGATATGATATCCAGGCTGCATATGGATGAAGATTGCGGCAAAGATATACACAAAAGTTATCTCTACATAAAGGGACGTCCCTTATGTGGAAATGGGTAGAACTCATTGTGCAGGGAAGCCATTGAGAGAGGACCATGTGAGAACTCTTGCGAGGAGAGATTGCCGAGAGAGAAGGAGATTCGTGGAGTTGCTGTCAGAATCGAGGTAGGCATCGTGAGGGTTGCTTGAGCACTAGTAATCCTATAATTAGTCCCTTTGTAAGGTTAGGTAGCATTGGGGCGAGGTTGGTGGGGGCTGTCCACTAGGCCGAGCAAGTGCTTGAGGTTAGGTAGAGTACTTGTAATCCTTGTATTTGGTGATAATATAAGGTTGGGAGTTTTCCCCATATCTATGTTTGTTCGTTGGTTGACATTTTAGGCAAGGAATTTTTGTACTGGGTTTGAGGTCTAAACTTACAAGGCAACAGTTATGAGGAATGGTTGCTAAGACAAGCAAGGGCAGACGGCACACCGGTGTTTAGGGCGATCGAGTAGTCGCTACGACGGCGCTGCTTGACTCTCGAAATAGTCTATTGGCAAGTCGTGCTGATAATCAAGAGTGTTGTATTATAGTTTTTGGCGAATCAAGCATAGTTGTGACCGAGCAAAGGCTGGGTGGTGTTGCAGTATCGAGGAAAGACTTGCTGGTGTTTTGATCGGAAAGCTCGGCCCCCAGTACTGGGGGCAGTGCTTGGAGATTTGCTTCCGAGATCTATCCATACATTGCATAACTTGTGGGAGGCTGGTATTCCTATGAAGGGAATACACAGTATAGATCGGCTAAGTCCGGCCGCACAGCAAAAAAAAAAGCTGTTCATTACGACCGAATCTGGCCTCCCCTGGCTAGGTTCAACTCAAGGGACAGGTAGGTTCAGCCCAGGGGATGGCTAGGCCCAGCCTCCAACAACTTTTTTTGTTTTTTTACCTACGACCGAATTTGGCCACCGCTGACTAGGTCCATTCACCGCTACATAATGCCACATGGCCGAATGTGCCTGGCACGACTACTCGCAGCCGCCGGCATCGTTGGGGGGAAGTTTAGTTTTTCCTTTTTCTTTCAAAAACAATAGACTTGGGTCGTCCTTGTAATCGAATGCCCAGGTCAAGGTTTAGGGCTGAAAAACTAGTATATATATAGACACACACACACATAGGGAAAATTTTTTTGAGCTTGGAGAAGGAATAGTTTGCCGCTCCTAACTCTAATTTGGGTCATCCTTATGATCAGATAGCCCAGATTTGATAAAAAGAAAAACAAAACCCTCCATCCCTGACGATGATGGTGGCTAGGTTCCAGCCACCATTGGCCGACCAAGTCCAGTTGTCGCGGGCTGACTAGGTTGTCCCTCCAACTAGATCTGGTCGCGTTGTCCATAAGACCATGCTACCAAATTCATGGGTGCACTGCCAAGTTGACCCCGACCAGATTTGGTTGGGGTGGTCGTGTGACCACCGTTGACACCCTTAGGGGTGGTGGGGTTTATTTTTATTTTTGAAAATAATAGATCTGGGCCGTCTTTATTATTGGATGGCCTTAATTTATTTGATGGGTAAAATCATCCTTTATTATAATGTGAATTATTATCTACTTTTATTTTAGTATAATTAGGGACATTGATAAAAAGTGTTACCACATAAATCGTCTCTTGCATTATTGTTGTATAGAGTGCGAATTAACATTAAAGGGCCCTGCTTGTTTAGTGTTGAGGCAGGTGCTTCACTTTTTGGAATAGGGTTTAGAGATGGACGCGTGAATTATATTAAACTCAAATCAGATGGGATGAGATGAAGTGAATTATGAATGTTTTATTTTATATATGGTTTGCATCTATTCTCGATCACAAGTTCCAAGCTAACCTTAAATGTACTTTTTTGTTCATATTAGGGGTATGTGTTTTAGGGAATGGATTAGGAGTAAGGGAAGTGTTTTGAAAGCCATTATGAGATATAAGTACCATAAGATGTGAAGTTATGCAAATTTCAAATTTAGTTCAGTTTTGGGCATGCTCTGATTATGCGCTATGCGGGTCCTATGTTTGAGTTAGAATTGCTTAATACAAATGCGATTGAAATCCATATTTCCTTGTATTTACATACATATCTTCGCAACATTTGCATTACAATTACAGGAAAGTATAGGCTCCAGAAACTCTTGCGGCCATCAAAAGATGGGCAACGTACCTTACACTAATTTGACATGATGGATATACTAATTAACGCATGATATACTTATTGGTTTTGCATCCTTCTCGGCAGATTAGCACTCAAATACAAAAATAGGCCAATTTCTGCGATTACAAACACAATACAATCAACACATGCTAACAGTATATACTTGATATATGCGCCTTTTTTTCAACTCATGATATATGCTAATTCCTTTAAATACACGATTAGGTAAACCCTTTATTTTGCCCGGTTGGGCTTGGTCAGAGTGGTCGGTAAAGTGTCGGAATCTCCTTCAATACAAGTGGTTGCTAGGTACCCTGTTTATCACGGAGTTTGTATTTGCTTGTTTAATAAAAACTATAACCTCCCTTCGTTCTTTTCGCGAAGGTTGGACTTTGATCGAGGCCTACCGATATGGAATTTACATCAGTCTCCAGCCAATTGGACGCCAAATAGTACTTGATTTTGACCGAAATGAAGTACTCATGTACAAGTACAACATACAATAAAATAAAATCGTACGTATAAAGTATACCATGAAATGAGCTGTATCAATCGGTTACATACAAAGTTCTCTGACCAAAATGACCCCAAAAATAGTTCTGCGTATCTCCACGAACAAAGCGCTAATGAAAGTTGGTAACATAGGTTCATCGTATGCGAATGCCAAACAGAAAAAATGCTATAGTTGATATTCTATAGTTCTAAGCTTCTTGTTCTGTTCAGATTGCACCCAGGTCTCAAGCTTGCAAATGATGAATTTGTTGATAATTCGATCCATCAAGTAATATGAAGTTGTTGAAGTCCACTGTTTTCTAATCGGATTTCATCCAAGTTGATCTTCAACGAGCAGAGAACTGAGAAAGGTTAATGGCTGCATTTGATGCGGATGATTGAGTGGAAGTGGACTTGTCGCCTCGTTTAGCTGCGGCCAGTTCATTTATGAAAGTGGGTCTCTGCAACTCAAGTCTTTGCTCTAATTTGCTTCTCAACAGCACAGGCACCTCCGACATGGCTGGTCTCAGGGAAACAGACTGGGTGCACATGAGCCCTATTTCAATCACCCTCGTCACCTCCTCTGCGTCGTACTTGTGCGAGTCCAAGCTCTTGTCCACTAGTTCCATTAGCGAATCACTCTCATAGAGCCTCCACGCCTGCATTTTGACAAGAACCATGTTGAGTTTGTGATTCAAGATCGTTCGTGAAGGTGGCATTTCAAGGATATATAATGTTTACCCATTCAAGAAGGTATTCGGACACTGGCTCCACTCTTAGACTGTTGGTTCGTCTACCGCTCACAATTTCTAGTACTACCAAGCCAAAGCTGTATGTGTCGATCTTCACAGTAAGCTGTCCGTGAATTGCATATTCTGGTGCCGTGTATCCTCTGCCCATTTGAATTGCGAAGGCAACATAACTTTCTAAGCTGCCATACTTTGTGTATATATTGTTGTATAAATCAAGGATGATGAATAATCCGGCTTCAAATACTTACAGAGTTCCAGCAAATTTGGTGCTCAGATGACTCCTATCTCCGGGAAGTAGCCTGACCAACCCAAAATCTGCAATTTCGGGGTTGAATTCGCTATCAAGCAGTATGTTGCTAGACTTGATGTCTCGATGTATGATACAAACAGGAAATTCTTCATGGAGATAGGCAAGTCCCCTTGCCGTGCCCAAAATTATGTTCATCCTCTGCTTCCAATCGAGGCTTCCTTCTTCTCACCTGATTTGAAGAATTCAAGACCATTAGAAATTACCCTTCAATCAGTTACTGGATTAGCGCTTAAAGAGGAGATGTTACCAAACAAGTATTTGTCTAGGCTGCCATTGGGCATGAACTCGTAAACAAGGATCAGGTCCGGGCCTTTGTTGCTGCAGCCGAGGAGGCGGACCAGGTTGCGGTGGCGGACGTTGCTGATGAGCCTCACCTCCGTCTCAAAGTCTGCTCTCGCTCGGCTCGTCTCCGGCAGCGTTAGCTTCTTGACGGCAACCACAGTTCCATCGCTCATCACACCCTAAATACAAAACTCTAATGAAGTTATGTACAAACAAGTACAAATATATGTGTTTTGTTTGGTGAAGTGCATGAGATAGATATAGATACCTTGTAGACAGAACCAAATCCACCGGCGCCAAGCTTGTTCCGTTCGTCGAAGTTCCTGGTAGCTGTTTTGAGGTCTGGGTATGAGAAGATGGTTGGCCCCCGGAGCTCCATCGGGCCTCGGTTGTTGTCTGTATTAATCCACAACAAATTCAAGTACTCATTCATTTCCGATATAACTCTAATCATTTTGAGATAAAACCCAATATAGATGCATAAATATAGATGGGAAACGAAGAGGAAAGCGTTTGTTGCACCTTTGAGCAAGCTGCCCTTGGCATCTTTCGATTGTTTGCAGCAAAAGCAGGCTGCAAGCAGTGACATGAGAATTGCAGCTCCAATAGCAGCACACACTGGAACAATCACCGTTGATCTATTGAATCCCCCTGCACATTCGATGCTTCAAATTTACTAGATTGCCATCTTCAAAACCCAGCAGCTCAAAATTGATCTGTCTGTATAACATGAGCAATTCCGATCATATGATTAGTGATCCGATCATTCAAAGTCAAAATTCAAGTGTTCTAGAAAATTAAAAGTAGCAATCATGCTAATTCAATAAATAAATAAAAAACTAAGTCAAGACAATCCAATAGAAAAATTGTTGTCTCAAATTGAAATAAGCTTTGTATAAACAAGAGCTAACAAAATCAAATACACTAACCTAAGCCAGAGCTAAGATCCAGATCAAACTGCGGACTGTTGTACCTCATAAAAACCTAACTCAACCCCTCTCCTCCGCCGCCGGCAAGCACCCGCCGACATTATTAACGGCCGACCGGAGATAGCTCCGGCAACCACCCTCCCCACCGTCAACCTGCACTCCCCCACAGCATACACTCTCCCCCGCCACCCTGATCACCGCCGCAAGTACCCGGGCCAGGCCGGGACGGCGGCTGCGAGTTCGGCCAGCGCGGCGGCGGTGGTGGAGTTGAAGGCGGCACCAGGGACTGTCCGGTCGACGCAGAAGCCGGCCTGGGCGGCAGTGGTGAGCTCGGCGAAGAAGTCGACGTACTCGTAGCGGAGGAAGCAGCCGTCGTAGTGAAAGGTGTGGCCGGCGAGGAGGCGGCAAACGCGGAGGAGGAGGCGTCGATGCAGGTGGGGGCAGTCGCCCGGGCCGAGGTAGGGGCGGCACCGAAGAGGTCGTAAACGGGCTGGGCGAGGCGGGGGCGGGTGGAGCTGGAGAAGTGGGAGCCGGCGGTGAGGTTGCGGCGGAGGTCGGAAGGTGGTGTTGAGGTTGGAGAAGAACCGGTAACCGGTCCGGGTGGGTAGGGCAGAAATCAGACGTTGTTATAGCATAAAGTTCCATTGGGAAATTGGAAAGATTAAACGCTTGGTACTGTGTTCCCCGTAGTTAATCTTGCAAGCTCTGTATGAAAGAAAAAAGAGAGAAAATAAATAATCAATAATCATATTTAGCTAATAAGCAAAGTAAAAAAATAATACCAGTTTTTAATGTATTTAGGTTGTTTGGATCTCCTGTGATTTCAAATGGAACTACTCCATGTCGAATCCAATCTTCAGCACATATTAGAGCCTCCACCATGTTAGGAGTTAAAGAACTCCTATAAGGATCTAACAAATGTCCTCCAATACTAAAAGCAGACTCTGAAGCTACTGTCGTGACTGGTACAACTAGTATGTCACGTGCCATGTGGGATAGAATAAGAAATCGATGACTATTTACCTTCCACCATAGCAATATATTGAAATTTTCTACCCCATCTTCAGGATCTTCATCTAGATATTTTTCCAATTCATGTTTGCTACTGCTACTTCCTGTTCGAAATTTATGCTTCTTATATAATGATTCCAGTATGTGATCATCCTCTTCAGCTGTTGGACTTTTGACAACTTGTTGCAAAGTATTTGAAGGTTGAAGTATCCCCTTGTACTCTTCATAAAGACGAACAAGAATATTCTTGGTTAATCCAGCTAATTTATCACCCAAAGGAACCTCATACATTTCTTTGAGACAAAACCAAAGGTAATTAAACTTGTAGCGAGGATCAAATACAATAGCTATAAACATTAATAAGTTCTGCTTGTTCACATCACCCCAATATTTTGCAAACTTATTCATCATTCTCGTTGCCATTGCACATAAGGAGACATCAGGACTTACTTTCCACTTCTTCAAAATCATATAAACCTGATTTACTTGATTGAAGAATATATTAGATGTAGCATACGATGTGCCTGATATCCTAACAGTAAGATCATAAAAACATTTTAAAAACTTCACCATATGTCTGCAATTGTTCCAATCATCCCTTGTAGGCACACCACTAGCCCTCTGGCTCTGTCAAGTCACTTGCAAAACCGCCATCCTGATCTGCATATCTCTCAAATGCTCTTTCAAAAGGTTGAGCAATATCTAGCATTAAATAAGTGGAATTCCATCTCGTACTCACATCCAAGCACAAAATTCTTTTACTTTCGATCTTCTCAAATTTTGCACACTCCTCAAATTTCTTGTAACGAGCTGAAGATGCCTTCACATACTTAATTGCTTCTCGAACACGAGAAATGGATATGTCTATATCTTTCAAACCATCTTTAACTATCAAATTTGTGATATGTGCACCACACCTCATATGAAATAATTCTCCCTTTACAAAAAGAGGACTCTTGTTGCCTAACTTCTTTTTCAAATATATCACAACATTGTCATTAGAGGCAGCATTGTCCACTGTTAAAGTAAATACTTTCTCAATATCCCAGTCTCGTAAACATCTTTCAACTTCTTTTCCACAAGCCTCTCCTTTGTGACTGGGAATTGGACAAAAGTTCAATATCTTTTTATTTAACTTCCAATCACGATCAATAAAATGAGCAGTGAGGCACATATAGTTTAGATTCTGGTTTGATGTCCATGTGTCTGTAGTGATGGAGATTCTTTGACCTGTTACTTTGAAATAAGTTTTCAATTCCCCTAACACATCAACATAACGACCAAGGCAATCTCTTACTACTGTAAACCTAGAAGGAATAGGAAATCCAGGACACATGGTATGCATGAAACGTTGAAAACCCTCACTTTCCACAAATCTAAATGGCAATTCATCTAAAATGATCATATCAACGATCGCCTTTCTAATAGAAGAATGATCTGCTTTACAAATTACCACATTTCCTTCATTACCTCCACTTCCTGAATGAGGATCTACTTGGGCCGAATCAGATGGCTTCTTAGGGCAAGTAGATAAGTGACTTATAAGCGAAGAAGTGCCATTTCTAGAACTATAAACATACTCTTTAGAACAGTAATTGCATCTACTTCTGTCGCTTCCACCAGTTTGATCTTGAATCTTTGTAAAATGTCTCCAAACTTTTGATCTTGGCTTCATAAACCTCTTCTTTGTTGGTACAACTTCTTGTTGAAAATTTGTTGTTGAAGCAACTTGGTCATGCTCCATTGGATCATCTTGGGTATGATAATCTAATTCGTTTGACATCTAACAAAAGAAATTAAACCTATATCAATCAATTTTAAACATTAAGCAACATTAAAATTTACAAGATAAATAATTTGATAATAAATGTTTATACAAGATAATTTGATAATCAATTGAAAAAACCTAAATAGCCACCAAAAGAAAACACCAAGGTAATAGAAATATAAACAGGAGAATTAGGCAACGACATTATAAACAGGAGAAGACTGTCAAGTTGTAATAGAACCATTGTTGCTTATGCAATATTGTTGAACATGTTGAACTGGGGCTTGTACTATTTGGGAGTTTGATATTATGAACATAACTAGAGACCTGGTTTGCATTCAGCCGAAAGAAATAAACCAATTTTATTCCGGTTTCTTTTTAGTTTGAACAGGCTAGCCGTCTAAAACTCCTATTTATCCTTTCTTTGAAGCATGGCCTTTTCCCCGGTTATCAATACCCACTACCTAATATTTTAGGGTCTCTGAATCTGGTATTTAACATCTCAACTATTAACTTCAACAGCTGTAAGTTAAGACTGTATCCATGCTATCAACCATTTGTAGTTTTATTATCATAAAAGATATTTTTATTATTTTTTTAAGAAATTGATAGCAGCGAGATTCAAACATGTAACCCTCTATTTGATTTATTTTTACTATATTTAAAAAAATTTTCTTTTATTTTGATTGACTTATTCTTTTACTTTTAATCTCAAGCCGGTATTGAGTCCCTTTCATTAATAAGAATACATGTCATCCTAGAACTTAGCATAGATAATTTTAAAGAAAAATACCAGTTAATTACACTAAAAAAGTTTTCTTTGCATTACTCTAATTTTAATCGTGTAAAAATTATAATTTTTTTAATATTTAAAAATAATTAAAAGTTATCTTGTATTAATTTTTGAAAATTTTTCACTCCAAAGAATGGTTTTCATTTTTAAAATATGGAAAAATGTGGGGTGGTAAAAACTCTTGTGTTTTTTTTAGTGTGAATAAAAATTTTAAAATTAAAATATAAAAATATAGATTTTTTTGCAATGCAAGAATTAGCGTAGAAAAGGTACTTTTTTTCATTATAATGTCAGGTCTTGCAGCACTATTGATTATAAAATAGTAGTTTAATTTTAAATTGAAATGTTATATTAATGTAACGAAAAAGTATAAAAGTAATATTATAATAAAAATTAATTAAAATATTTATTCAAATATAAGAATCCAATAAATTCATGAATATATGTAAATATATAACTTTAGAGGATTTCTTTATGATATAAAAAATGTTATTTATTAAACAATTAAAAAATATTGAACTAGCCCTGTATTTTCGCTCTTAAGGTTCTTCACAATTTCATAGCTCAAATAAACTCAATTTAACTTAGTATTTAACCTAAAAAAAGTTCAATTTGAAACTCAACTGAAAGTCAGGTGAGACTTCGGCCATATTTGCTCTACTTGACTCAACTCAATATTTTTTGTAAAATTGAAATTTTAAACCATATATATATAATTTTATTTAAAATTTAGTGAAAATTATAAAAGAGAGTGATATAATAGATATTCATATAAAAATATGATTGATTATGTTTTTTATTCATAATTATGTTAATGTTGGATACTTTGATTTTAAAATAAATTTTAGTACATATGATTTATACAAAAAGATCAGCTGCAGTATTATTAAGTACGAATATATGTAATTAATTCAAATTTGAATCAACCCAACATAATTATTAAATTTAAACTCGAAATCAAATTAGCCGAGTTTTTCAAACCGAGTCTCATCAAAACACAACCCGTCCAATGAAGAATCTGAATCTCTCTCCTTTAAAAATGATACGTATAGGTTGTAACCCCGTCATACTTGGTACGTTAAGTCAAAAATGTATGCGATAATTCATGTATTAATTTAAGTGGAAAAAGGTGCCTTTCAAAAATAAAAATAAAAAGGGAATGACGTAATTCAAATGTCATGCAATATGGTTAATGATTTACACATAAATGTATTTTAAGTGAAACGCAACGAAGGACATGGAACGTATCTTGCTTAGAGAAAAAAAACAAGGGACAACACACCTTCACAGTTAATACAATATCCCGGGTGGTAGGCGTCGTTGGTCGAGGTATTTATCCATGTCTATTTAATTAACCTTGGATAAAAAATTGGCTGTCTATAATCGAAATTCTAATTTAATTAAGTCGGTCATGATTGAATACAATTAACATTCAATCAAAATGGAATTTATTTTCATTTTATACTTATTGAATTGTCTAATTATTTTTCTATTATAAACCACATATTTTTTTTGAAAAAAATGTTATTTATACAATCACTATCTCTCTTATTTTCTTAATTTTTTATATTAGTCGTTATAAAAATTAAAATCACTATTTCAAAAATATATTTGAATAAAAAATGTTTAATTATCTTTAGAAGTTCAAAACCTAAAATTGACATGCTTTCACTAATATTATTGGTTTGGTCGGTTATTTAGTCGAATTTTAATTGGTCACAATTAATTGGTCAAATTTGATTACAAATACTTTGAACATCTATTAACTTGTTTCTTTGGTCATCCATGACCACACTAGGACTGTTGCATGACCATGCTGCTTGTATTTCTACAGGATCGTACATTCCCTTCACATATATGCCATGGTACATGTAAAAGAATGTTAATATACTAAAAAACATTTATATATCGGTTAATAGATCAAGTGATAGGTGCTAATTCCTTTTAATTTAATTAAGGTGGTTACACATTTTTTCTCTTTAAATTATAACAAAAATGGGGGTTTTGTTTATCAACTTGCTTCATGTGTAGACTATTTTATGCTAAGATATAATTAACTACAAAATTTAACTTTTTTCCATAGTCCAATAAAATTAAAATATACCATAAACTTGTGGAAAAAAGTGAAATAATAAAAAATAGGGTGGCATTAATTTTCTTCATAGTTTAAGACATGGAGAATAATAAGAAAAGTAATACATGTGTATCTATAAATATAAAAATAATATCAATTTTTTTATGATTTTAATAACTGCATAAAAATAGTTGAGAAGTGTGGCAAAAAGTAAAACTATTCTCAATGATGTTTTTTAAGGTATAGAGAAAAGTTATTTTTTGTAGTGTAAATAAGACTCCACATCAAGGGATCTTCTTTGAAATTTTATCTCCAATTTTTTATAAAAAATATAAAAAAGTGCAAAAATTTATATCTCGTATTTATATCAATATCACTCCTAACTCTTTATAAATTATAACTAAAAAATTTAATATATTTTACATCTATCCTATACCACACAACTGAACCTAACGAGGAAATATAGTAAAAGCTTTGTCTTTTTTTAAAGTCGTTGTTATCGAGTTGGTCGAAAATAAGAAGCCATTGATTAAAAATTAATGCGGTATTAATGTTTCGTTGTCACATATCACCACGTATCCGGGTACGAATCAGGTAAATGATTTCATGTCGTGTAAGCCCGCGATTTTCTCAAACCTCCCAATTCCATTCCATGTTCTCCGCCGCAATATTATAATCTTTTTACCCTTTTCCCATATAATAAAGCTCTTACATTAATATAACGTGGTTTGGTACAAAGTTTTTATATTAACATTTTTGGGTTGGCTTGCTATCCCCATGATGTTCCCTTTCGCATTAGGTTTATATATAAACGAATTCTGGTTTCTCCTGTAATTCTCACTACTTGGTCATTACTATGTCATTCGGTTTTCAATTAAAAACAGAAGTCTTCTAAGGGAGGATCGGCAAATATTCTTATGCAACACAGGAGGCACCAGTGACACAGGCCAGCACAACAGCTCTTCAGGTAAGGCCTTGGGAGAAGGATTTTGACAAAGGTGGTGGACGAAGTCGCAGCCAGCCAAAGGCCAACCATATGATAATGAATTAATTATGTGTGAAAAGGAAAGGAGGCGCCCACAGATGGGTCTGCTTGCCGTGCGCTGGCTATAATCAGGACTGTTCACAATGGTCAAGAGATAAGTAGCCTGGCCACAGTTCATCTTATGTATAGGTGGAGCTTTGTTGGGATACGAATCGAACCGAAATTTTAAATTAAATTATTTTCGTTTCCAAATTTTAGCCGGCAATATTTTAAAGGCTGGTTTGGTTGACACAAAGAAATTATAAAATACATACAAATTTTTAAATAGTCGATCTTATTAAATGATTAATGGTTTGGATTGCTCGCTCGATCTGGGGTGCCATCATTCTCAGATTGAATAAACCGAATCAATGATTTTTCCTAGTGATTTTTGTAGTAGTTAAGAAGTTTGAGTTTGCCCAAATGTATGTGGTTGAAATAACTATCTTAAATTTCTAATATTATCGATAACCTTAATAAGAAACATCATCAACCTATTTATAACTGAATGAATTTCCATATTTTAGGAATCAAACACTTTTAGCCAATTAATTAGATTGAACCAAGGTTAATATAGTAATCCAATTGAATTTGGTTCGGTGAGATGGAAACCAAATTTTGAATTTGGAAATAAATGACTAGTGAAACGATTAAGTTTCTTTTTATTCACAAAAAATGATTCATTTTTTTCAAAAAAAGGACGCAAAACATTTATTAATTTAAATATCAAACATAAAAAAATTTCGGAAACAATTTCTGAAACTAAATGTATTTGTTTCATTTCATTAGAAATTTTATTTCCATCTTCAACCCTAACTACCGTGGGAGGCAGGGTACATGTATGTATGATCCTTTAAGTGATATGCTTCTTAAACTTAAGCAATAATGACTCGGATTTCAGGAGAAGAAAAAGGGCCAATTAGAAGGTAGAGCAAACAAAAAAAGACATTAATTTATGTTTTTGAAAATACATTAATTTTAAGAAAATTAGAAGGTTATGAAGCCACTATTTATCATTTCTCTAATTGTTTAAACCCTATTTATAGAGGAAATATTTTTCACAATCCCCAAATGACATCTTAGAGGAAAAAGAGAAAAAGAAGTTCAAACCAACGGTAAAATTAAAAATTTGTTCATAATATAATTACTTTTTATTTTTTGATATTATTTTTGACGGAACAAACTGATGGTTTCCCTACACCAAGTTGAGGGGGTTTTACATGGCTGTTTATATATGTAACAGGTAAGATGTCCTATTATGCACGACCTGTATCAAATAAATTTTAATTTTATATATAATCTATAATTAAATAATTAGATAGACTGCAATAATTTAATATCTTAAATATAGATTTTAATTGATTTTAAAGATATATTATATTTGAATGAAAAAATAAATTATAATTATTTTATTTTCTTATTATATAGTTTTTTTATGATAATTAGATAGACTCTTATTAGTTGGAAGTTAGCAGTTGAGGTTAGTCGAGTTCGAGCCCGTGACCTTCTATCGTGAAATGTACTTTTATTTAATTTTTTTGAGGTTAACAAGATTCAAATTCGAACACGTGACAATTTGCAAATGGTATTTTTCATTATATTTTTAAATTTTTTTAATATTTTAATTGGTTAATTCTCTTAATTTTAATCTCAAGCCAATATTAAAGTTCTCTTCTGTTAATAAGAATAGATATATATATTGTTGTCATGCATTTCTCTTTTAACTTTTTTCCATAGTCCAATAAAATTAAAATATACCATAAAACTGTGGGAAAAAGTGAAGTAATAAAAATAAGTTGGCGTTAATTTTCTTCACGGTTTTAGACACGGAGAAAAATAAAAAAAATTAATACATGTGTATCTATAAATATAAAAATATTATTAAAATATTTTTTATGATTTTAAAAACCGAAGAAAAATAGTGGAGAAGTGTAGCAAAAAGTGAAACTATTCTCCATGATTTTTTTAAGGCGCTGAAAAAAGTTATTTTTTGTAGTGTAAATAAGACTTCACGTAAAGGGATCTTCTTTAAAAAATTTTATCTCAATTAATTTTTTATAAAAAATATAAAAAAGGAGGGAAATTTATATCTCGTATTTATATCAATATCACGGTTAACTCTTTATAAATTATAATTAAAAATTTAATATATTTACGTCTATTCCATACCACCAAAACGAGCCTAAAGAGGAAATATAATAAAAAGGGTTTGACGGAGGTTGTCTTTTTTTGAAGTCGTTGTCGTCGTTGCTATCAAATTGGTCGAAAACAAGAAGCCATGGATTAAAAAATAAAATAAAGCATTAATGCGGAATTAATGTTTCATTGTCACATATCACCACTTGTCTGTTTCCTTTGTCCGACTTACAAATCAGGTAAATGATTTCATGTCGTGTAAGCCCGCCATTTTCTCAAACCCATTCCCATATAATAAAGCTCTTACATTAATATTACGTGGCTGGGTACAAGATTTTTATACTAACATTTTTGGGTTGGCTTGCTATCCCCATGATGTTCCCTTTCGCATTATGTTTATACATAAACAAACTGTAGTTTCTCCTGTAATTCTCGCTACTTACTCATTACCATGTCATTCTGTTGTTCAATTAAATAAAAACAAAAGTCTTCTAAAGGAGGATCGGCAAATATTCTTATGCAACACAGGAGGCACCAGTGACACAGGCCAGCACAACAGCAGCTTAGGTAAGGCCTTGGGTGAAGGATTTTGACACGAAGGTGGTGGACGAAGTCGCAGCCAGCCAAAGGCCAACCATATGATAATGAATTAATTATGTGTGAAAAGGAAAGGAGGCGCCGCCCACAGATGGGTCTGCTTGCCGTGCGCTGGCTATAATCTCTACCGTTCACAATGGTCAAGAGTTTAGTAGCTTGGCCACAGTTCATCTTATCTATAGGTGGAGCTTTGTTAAGATAAGAATCGAACCAAAATTTTAAATAAAAATTTTTTCGTTTCCAAATTTTAGCCGGTAATATTTTATGGGTTGGTTTGGTTGACACAAAGAAATTATAAAATGCATACAAATTTTTAAATAGTCGATCTTATTAAATGATCAATGGTTTGGAATGAATAAACTGAATTAGTGATTTTTCCTGGTGATTTCGTAGTAGTTAAGAAGTTAGAGTTTGCCCAATTGTATGTGGTTGAAATTAACTATCTTAAATTTCTTATATTATCGATAACCTTAATAAGAAACATCATCCACCTATTTATAACTGAACGAATTTCTATATTTTAGGAATCAAAACTTTTAGCCAATTAATTAGATTGAACCAAGGTTAATACAATAATCCAATTGAATATGGTTGGGTGAGATGGAAACCAAATTTTGAATTTGGAAACAAATGACTAGTGAAACGATTAAGTTTCTTGTTATTCACAAAAAATGATTCAATTTTTGTCAAAAAAAAGGACGCAAAACATTTATTAATTTAAATATCAAACATAAAAAATTTTGAAAACAATTTCTGAAACTAAATGTATTTGTTTCATTTCATTAGAAATTTTATTTACATGTTCAACCCTAACTGCCGTGGTAGGTGGGGTACATGTATGCATGATCCTTAAGTGATACGCTTCTTAAACTTAAACAATATTGACTCGGGTTTTAGGAGAAGAAAAAGGGCCAATTAGAAGGTGGAGCAGATTAAAAAAGACATTAATTTTAAGAAAACTAGAAGGTTATGAAACCATTGTTTATCATTTCTCCAAGTGTTTAAACCTTATTTATAAAGGAAATAAATTTCACAACCCCTATACACCGTCTTAGAAAAGAGAAAATTTTTTTCCAAGCCAACGATAAAATGAAAAATTTGTTAAGAATATAGTTAATTATTTAACTTTTGATATTATTTTTGATGGAACAAAATGATGGTTCCCTACACTAAGTTTATATGTACTAGGTAAGATGCCATACTATACATAGCCTATATCGTATAAATTTTAATTTTATATATAATTTATAATTGAATAACAAAATAAATTGTAATAATTTAATATCTTAAATATAGACTGTAATTGATTTTAAAGATATATTATATTCAAATAAAAAAATAAATTATAATTATTTTATTTCCTTATTATATAATTTTTTCATGATAATTAGATAGACTTTTATTAGCCGGAAGTTAAAAGTTGAGGTTACTCAGGTTCAAACTCATGATTTTCTACCATGAAATTTATTTTTATTTTTATTTTTTAAATATTGAAGTTAACAAGATTTAAATTTGAACATGCGACCATCTGCGAATCGTATTTTTATTATATTTTTTAATTTTTAAAAATATTTTAATTGGTTAATTCTCTTTTTTTAATCTAAAAGAAGTATTAAGTTTCTCTTTTATTAATAAGAGTTGTCATGCATTTTTTTCCGTATGAGTTATAAGCCGGTTGAATTTTAAATAGCTATTCATTTAGAATTCTCATTAAAAATGTGAGATTTATTTACCTTTATTCATTGTTTTTTTAATTAAATTTAGACGTAAAAGGTTTCGATTTAGTAGAGCGGAAGTTTTCCACGGACGATTAGTTATTTTTTCTCAAAATAATATAATGGTTAATTTAAGGCTTGACCTGACTTTCTTTACCCACTTTATACTTTTGGACTTTTGTACTTTGGATTTTCGAGAACTTAAGATGATAATTATGGGCTACCATGTGGCAATGTCTTACTTGTCACTATTGAACTGATCACAATTGTTGACTCTAACCTTTGTTGGTATTGAGAATATTTTTGCTCATATTGTTCTGGGTGTGCCTTTTGCAGACATCGGCACGGTGAGAGTGATCACATTTGTTGACTCCAAGCCTTTGTTGGTATTGAGAATATTTTTGCTGATATTGTTCTGGGTGCGCCTTTGCATACATCGCCGCGGCGAGACACTTCGGCCTCCACCTTAATATTGAGATATATTAGTAGGTGTATAAACGAGTTGAGCCAATTCGAGCCGAGTAGGAATATTTTTAAATTTAACATAATTTTTTATAAGTATATTTAAGTGCTGGACGGGCTTTTAATTTATTATGAGTCGAGTAACTCATCTAAAATTTATGGTATTTGGATTTAACTCGTATTTGGCTTACTATGCTTTTGAGCTAAGTGATTACTTGCGCTTAGCTCGTGTAAGATCAAATTTTTTTTCCAATACTATATAAGTTTAATGTGATCTCGATAATATTGACGAGCTGAGTATTATTTCGAGTTTGAACACATCGAGCTTGAATTTCAGAGTTGAACCAATCTGAACACTCCTTAGTTCAAACTCTGTTCATTGTTCAACGAGTTATTTATTTTGAGTCGAGTATTTTTTAGCATAAAATTAACGAGCATGAGTTTAAGCCGAATTGAGCCGAACATAAAATGCTCGCGAGCCGGTTTGACTTCTTTACACCCCTATATATCATGTATTAATTTGGAAGGGCTGGTTAAGTATGAGGTTTATTTAATTTTGAACTCAATTTAGTATATAACAAAAGCACCATATTATTTAAGAAACGAAAACGTTTCACAATTATATGGTTTATTGTGAGGTCAGTGATGTATAAGCTGAATTATATTTTATTTCTGTAATATTTTCCATATTCAACATGTAGAATTAAGATATATAGATCACTTTAAAAAAAATGAATTAAGATTGATCATGGTCCTAAGATAATAACGTAACATTTCTTGACAATAAAACATTTATTGACAAAAAAATGATAAAATTATGATTATGGTAGACCACAATTTATCCAATTCAAGGATTTTTAAGCAAATTAAGCAAGATGCAGTACCATGGATGTAACACCCCAAATCCGGTTCACACTCGTGAACCAAACCGGCATGTTACAGGCCCCGGTTAGGTCGGCTAACGCGAACCTAACTCGTGCGGATCCAATCTCGGCGTCTTAAGATGAAGATACGATCTGTCATGAATGAATGCATGCACAAAATCCTAACATGGTACTACATGAATGACATGCAAATTAAATTTCACACCATCACAATTACGAGCAAAATCGATGAAAATTCTGAAGTAAAACTAACAGGGTCTCCCCTAAAAGTGCAATTATGGGCCCACCCTGTCAAAATAATATATATACAAATATGTCGGCATGCATTAACAATCACACAAAATCTAACATCTTATGAATTCATTCTGAAGCTCGGGTCTCAACCCACTACGCTTCCGCTGCTCAACTCTGATCATATTTTGCATTCTATTATCTTGTCTTAGCATTTCATTCACATCATATCATCATGCTCAAACATTTACTCATGTCATTCACAATATAATAACATAATAATACAATATTAAACATTCAGAAATCTAACATGTGTGTGTGTACAAGACCTCATTGCTCCTCCGTCCAAGCTGGCTCCTCCAACTCGTGATTATTACCTACATATAGTATAAAAACACGTCAGTAACAAGTGTTACTGGTCCGGAAAATAAAATAACTATAACAAGCTGGCTATGAGAGCAAACTCTCATATGAAAGAAAACCATATACTTCCTCAAGAACACTCTGAAGGGCACTACTGAGGAGCCACTGGGCTGCAGACCCGGTAGCATCCCGAACTTACTGTCTGCTGCTGGTACTATGCCGCTCTCGGCACTTCTTTTTCAGTACTTCTCGTGAAACTTTATCCTAAGCCCTCTCCTTACCTCCATATTTCTCCTGGCCTTGAGCACGAAGGCCGAGTACTCTCAGGCAGTCGCCTTTAGTACCCTTTGAACCACAAGTCCGGACATGCGCTGTACTAAACAGTACCCGTAAACCTCCACGTTCTCCGGGTGTGAGGAACTCAAACGCGGAGTTGTCAGGATCCCTCGGGAATGGAACAGTCCGCTGGCACTAATCCAGAGCCCGCTTTGACTGTCACGGCATCCTCTGCATGGTACGTGCAGTCGATTTCTCCATCTCTCGTCTCACTGAAAACGCGAAAACTACATATATATATATATATATATAGGCTTGGGTAGGGATTTATATAATAGGCCCGAAGGCAACTTGTGGTGGATCTTGTTTTCGAAATCAACCTCGAGGGATCTCATCCTCGAGGGGTTATTAATCCGGAAAATGTTCGGTTAAATGGCCCGAGTTAAGTGGGATCCGATAAAACGCCACTTAACCCGTCCTGCAGGCAATAAATTAAACATACAATAGAAAGAGTAAATCAGAGACGAGTCCTAAACGGACCTGGTAGAAGCTCCAAGCGTGTCATCGCGCCTAGGCGGCGAGCTCCTACTCCGTACCTACACATCAAAACTAAATACTAACGCCCGCTAACTAAATGATGCATCAAACTCAACAAACATCACACAATTCAATCATCAACCATAACAAGCAACAATTATAATGTGAAAGTAATTCCAACTTATCCTATTAATATCAATCTAATTATATTTCCTAAGTTACGTTGTACTCGATTATCATGCTCAAATTTACTTTAGTTCATCAGGTCACTTAACTATCATTCCCTGTTAATCACATCATGCGCATCTTTACTTTATTCATGGTCAAGACATTAATCATGATAATTAATCAACCCTAGCATGCTATGCTAACAATTATCATCAATTTTAAATAAATCAATCGGAGGTAATTATACCTCACATCGTCGGCAATCGGCGACGGCTAGGGTTCCGTCGCGCGTCTCGGAGCTCAAATTTGGCGCTCATCGGCGTCCGAAGCTCGATCGGGCTCCACTGGGTGAGCCCCGCGGAAGATCCGGTGAATTCCGGCGAATCCCAGAAATTCCAATTTCCGGCGGTTTTCCGGCAGCTGCTTGCGGTTTTCCGGCGACTTCCGGTGGTTTTCCGGCGACAATCGCCGGCGGCCTCTACTGGTCGGAAAGGGGTCGTGTTGGGTACCCTCGGAACCGGCTCGGCGACCCCGACTCATCTACGAGGTCGACGCGGCCAACGGAGGTGGTGGCTCGCCGGAAAATGGCTAAAACAGGGCCGGCGGTGATGGTTGCTAGATCCGGCCGGCCACGGCGGCGACGGCCTCCGCTCCGGTCAGGAAGCGTCACTGGGTGGTCGAGGGTGCTGAGGCGACCACCTGATCGTGGTGGCGATGCTCGCCGGCGGCGGAATCGGCGACGCGACCGAAATGTAGCCGCGGCGCTAGGCGAGCCGATTCCGACGTTGCGGCGGCCTGGCAGCGGCCGGGGCTGGTCGGGGCGGCACGGCAACGCCGTGGCGGAGCTGGGCGGCGACGATCGGCGGCCGGGCGGCGCCGACAGCGGCGGCGGCGGCGAGCTGCACAGGGGCGGCGTCGGGGTTTGGTTTGGGGAAGAAAAGAAGGCGCGGGGTGTGTGGTGGCAAGGTCGTAAATATTACTTGACTCGTCTCCGGCTCGAGTCAAGTATAATAACTAAGTCGTATTAAATCCAAAAAATTCATAAAAATCGGGAAAAATCCCGTAAAATCAAACAACACCACAATATTATAATGATATGCTCTATGACTAACAACCCACCCAGACTGCCCGAACGCGTCCTAACGCGGTAAACGGCCTATTACTAATTCTACGATCCACTATATATAAAAATAATAATAAAAATGACTGGCATACTCTCATATATCTGATAACTCATTCTGTTCTGCTGTGTTCATGACGTTATCATCATATACTTGGGTACGCATGACCCTCATAGCTCATACACGCGACTGGCATCGGCTCGGTACACGTGTCCTGAAACTGACTCAACTCAAAAAATAACGGTCGACCCGACCGGTTCTGAATATAAAACCCTAACTCGAATCACGGGTGTTACAATGGACGCCTTATGTTAAAAATAAATTCTATTTTTATAAATAATTTTCATCATTAATAAATAGATTATAATGATATGATATCTTATAAATAGACTTTTATTTGAAAGTAAGCTCTAATTAAATAAGGAGATGGCTATATTAATTAGATTTATTTTAATTAGATTATATTTTGATTGGTTGGATCACTTGCTTTCACGAGAGTGCAGCTTTTAATATCCTTTTATTCATAAAAGTAGATATTATCTTGAAAAAATATTTAATATGTGATTATAATTAATCTCCTATTTAAACTGTTTTTTATAAGTACAGTTTTTAATATGAGCCGTTAATTACGTGAATGAACGAGATTTTCAATTCCCCTATGGCGTATCTTACATCTTGACTGACCTGATTTAAAAAAGTTTTTAATGAAGTCATTTACGATAACGGTACCTAAACATGAAGGTGATCGCCCATCCTAGAACAAATTACTATTCCAACTTTTCTTTTATATATGGCTACGATAACGGTACCAAACCTGGTGCTGTACGTGAGCGACAAATAAGTCGACCTCTGGCTATAAATATATATATGTAAATGATTGCATGGAAAGAAATTGTAATGGTTCATGCATTAGAGTTCGAGGAGAGATCATAGATTGGTCATAGAAGTCGTGATTGGCTGCTACCTAAACCCACAAAAAATTGAACCTTTTTTTATGCAAAACCATACAATACAGCTCATAGAATTGTTTCTATTTCACATATAAGTGTTTCTAAATTCTATGTCTACAGCAAAACTTGTAACAATAACCTGCCCTACGCCATTTACCCCAGTCACACACAGGCCACCGCACTAGCAATCAACTTACTTCCATAAAAACTAGACACGATTGACCTCGTTCAAACTCCATTACAACAAGTTCTACACACGCACATACTAGTCTTTGGCTTCTTCATCTCCAATTAACGAGCAGAGAATTGGGTAGTTGATATGGTAGCATTGGAGACCGGAGAGGGCTGGACCTCGCCTCATCAACCGGCCTTGTTCCGTCAATGAACATAGGCCTGCTCGGTTCCTGTGCCGTCTCAACTCTGCTCACAAGCATGACCACCACCTGGGACATGATGGGCCTCGCCGCCACCGATGCCTGGGTGCACATTAGCGCCACCTCGAGCACCTTCTTCACTTCCGCCGTATCGTACTCGCTCCTGTCCAGCCCCGGGTCGACCAGCTCGATCAATCTATCTTCTTCGTATAAATTCCAGGCCTGGTGATTCAAACATATGTGTATTAGAGATGACTACTTCAATGTTCTACGCGAAACAATAACTGGCAACTTTGCAATTATGAGTACTGCATTGAGTGAATGAAGAGTTACCCATTCAAGAAGGTATTGGTTGGCAGCTTCGGCTTTGATATCCACACTTTTTCGGCCACTGACAATCTCCAACACCACCACGCCGAAGCTGTACATGTCAACCTTCTCCGAGAGCTGGCCATGGATTGCATACTCTGGCGCAGTGTAGCCCCTGTTCAATCGTTCATAGATTAGAATGAGCTTGCATGTTTTGTAATTGAAAGAGCTATTGGTTGATTCCACGTACAAAGTTCCGGCAAAATTTGTGCTGAGATGGCTCTGGTCCTCAGGGAGAAGTCGGGCCAATCCGAAGTCTGCAATCTTTGCTTGGAACAAATCATCGAGCAGTATGTTGCTGGATTTGATGTCTCTGTGAATGATGCAGGCATGGAATTCTTCGTGTAGATAGGTCAGTCCCCGCGCCATGCCCAAAATTATGTCGAACCTTTGTTTCCAGTTCAGAGTCCCTTGCTTATCACCTGCCCAGAATAATCAAGTGCAATTGCAATCAAGAGTCATTGTGAAGATAGCTAATTGAGTGAGCTTGAGTTGAGTACTACTTACCAAATAAGCACTTGTCGAGGCTTCCATTAGCCATATACTCATAAACAAGGAGCAGCTGTGATCCCTTCTTGCAGCAGCCAAGCAGGCGGACAAGGTTGCGGTGGTGAACGTTGGTTATAAGCTTCACCTCGCTCTCGAAATCTGCTTTGCTTTGGCCGAGTTGCCAATCACAAGCTTCTTCACTGCCACTACT
The DNA here is from genome assembly GCA_033002965.1 of Piper betle. Classification (NCBI taxonomy): domain Eukaryota; kingdom Viridiplantae; phylum Streptophyta; class Magnoliopsida; order Piperales; family Piperaceae; genus Piper; species Piper betle. The sequence goes on along the minus strand of JAURVB010000427.1, from coordinate 52,798 downwards.
TTCCCATTCTTGAGTGTGCCCTGTTGCAGATACAGATCCAAAACCGATACTAGTCAGCAACAGAAACTTGAGACGACCTCAAAGTAGGAAAAACAATCAATCAATTACCTTGTAGACATCACCAAATCCACCTTCCCAAGCTTGTTCTCTTTGCTAAAGTTCTTGGTGGCCGCCTTGAGATCCTTGTACCGGAAATTTAAAGGGCCTCTTAGCTCGGTCGCTCCCAATATGTCACCTACATCAATCAATCCTTCTTCGTCAATCTAGTGAACAAGGAATGGAAGCGAAATAATTCGATCAATTTAGGTGAATACCTCTTTCCTTCCTCTTAGTTTTCTTGGATCGAATCAACAAGAACAAGACGAGCAGAATCAGAAGCAGCCCAGCTCCACCAACAGTACCTCCTATGATCGCTCTCCTTCTATTACTATCAGAACTCCCTGTACTCAAATCAACCCAGTTTCATCAGATCATTAGAACAACAATCTAATTGACATGAATTGCATACTAGTGGAAGCTAATCTAAGCTCACCAGACTCCAGTAATCGGCCGAGATCCATGGTCTGGTTGGCGGCAAAGAAGCGGGAAGCAGAGTATCTCATGAAGCAACCGGCGTCCACAGCTCTGGCCTGGGTATCCGGGGGCACTGCGCAATGTTGTTGACGGCCGTGTTGAGGCAGGTGCCGCAGTCGGCCTGGGACGTCAGCCTCGTGCACTGCGCAATCCCATACACGGTGGTGTTGCTCCCCACCACCGGCCTCTCGGCGGCCACAAAATATATCCCGTTCACTCTAGGCGTCGCAGTGGCCATGTCCTGCAGCAGCGACACCACAGTCGTGTCGAAGCCGCTCGTCCTCACCCGCGCAGTGCTGTTGTCGCAGTAGCCCTGGTCGCCCTCCGCGGTGCCCTGCGTGTAGAAGTTGTTGCTCTCGTACCGGAGGAAGCAACGGTCGTACGACACCCGGGCGCCGTTGCCGGCCCCGCACTGGCTCGTGATTCTGTCGACGGCGGCGTTGAAGCAGGCGAGGCAGTCGCGGGTGGAGACGTAGTCCCGGCACTGCGTCATGGCGTAGATTGGGGTGGAGGCCCGGGGGTTTTCGGTGGTGGCGAACTGGGAGGAGTTGCCCAGCTGGGATCGGAGGTTGGAGAAGATGATCTCGCGGTTTCGAAAGAAGGTGGTGATGTTGGTGGCGTTGTAGCTGCTGCACCCTATCTGGAGCACGACGTTCGTGGTGTTGGTGGTGTTTTGGGAGGAGACAAGGAGGAGGTGGAGATGGAGGTGAAGAAGATGAAGGTAAAGAGGAGCTTGGCCATGGCCATGCTTGCTGGCTATAACTTGCACTTCTGAGCTATTTCCGGGAGCAGAGTGGAGGGAGAAAGACAGCGGTGGTTTGTATTTATAGTGGGAGGCCAATCAATAAACAACCACAATTGTATCATGAATATTCAAAAAAAAAATATTTATATGTATAAACGAAAATGATTCTTTTTCGCCCTCTCTCCTCCTGAAAAAGTGATTTATCTCTTCGTCATTTAAGTTTCTAATTAATCTTTTACCTCTTCAATTCTTTAATTTGCATTCTAATAATCCCTTATATTTCAAACTTTCCAACCTAACTCTTAATTATCTAATTAATGTTTACTTTTAATTATTTAAAACAAATATTTTTTACTAATTATATATTAATATTTATTATTATATTTTAAAATTAATTCATATATTTTTTGTTTTTTATAATTTCAAATTAATTTCAATGAACAAGATATTTTTAAATATATTTAAAAAATTATGTTTAAAATTAAATATTTATTGGTATTTGTATTTCAAATTACCTTATATTTATTCATATATCATTAATTAAATTAAAATATATTGTGTATTAAAATTAATAAAAAAATAATGTACAACTTTAAATTATTATGTAATATTTAGGTATAATTTTGGTGATTAAATATTGAAGGCCACTTGAAAGTTTGAATCTTTTTAGTGCAATACAATTTATACCAAACTTTAATGTAAATATTATCTTTGGTCTTAACAAAATAATATTTGTCAGGAATTTTCACCTAAAAAATATTGATGTTTTTTATTAAAATTTTAAATTGTAAAATTAATATATATTTATTTATCAGACTTTATTTAAAATAAAATTTTTTTAATGTTTTTTTAATGTTATATATTATATTCTTTAACTTAGTTTGTTGTGGCAAATGCAAATGGATTTGGACGTGTTGTGAAGTTTTTCTTTGTCTTTTTCCATGTGGGAAGTAATGAATATTGATTAAAATTCTCCTTCCATAATTACACATTCACACTTGATACCATAATTTTAAATTTGATAACTTCTTATTCTTCGTTAGGATTGAGTGTTGTTCACCGATTAAGACAAGGCATTATTTATGTTCATCCACTTAACCTCGAATAAAAAGTTGGGTATCTACGGTCCAAATTCTTCAATGAAGTTTGTCACAAACACCCATAAAAATCAGTCAAATTTATTTCTATCTCATATTTAGTTTATTATCTAATTATGTTTTTCATTATAAATATTAATTTTTCACAAATTATTAATATCTCATTTATATAACCATTATCTCTTTTCTTAATTTCTCTTATGTCAATAACATAAAAAATAAAATGACTTTTTTGAAAAAGTAATTGAATAAAGAAATGTTATATTATCATGGAAAAATTCATAAAATTAAGGTTGATGTGCCTTTACATTTAATAATTATCAATGATAATTTGATAATAAACTATATATATATATATTTATAATTATTTATAATTTTTGTCATTTGTTCTGTTGGTCATTCGATTGGACGAATAAATATCTATATTTTAAGTTAGCAAATATTCTAACTCTTAAATAAAAGTACAAGGTCGAACCTAATTAAATGCATGAGTTGGCTTTGTATAATACAAGCACCAAATTGTTGTTAAGTGGGCACATGGATGCAATGTCGTCCCACGAGGGCGACTATGGCGAAGACTTAAGGGCTGCCCAACATGAAGACTTCACGTTCGAGGAAATGGTGGAATACAATCCTTCTCCGATCACTTCTTCTAAAACGACAATTAAATCAAAATGGCTATTGCACTCTTATCGTTATATTAGAGTCTTCAAATGTCCGGCAAAAGCTAGCTTATTTTTTGAGCCAAGATCAAGCTCTACCCAGCTCGCTGTGAATGTAATAAAAAGAGAATTAATAATCAAAATTCGTGCTCTAATTATAATAAAAAGTTTGAGATTCAATTAAACTCCATTTTCAAAATGAGAATATATTTCTAAGATACCAAATTATTATAATCAGCTATCTCATTATTCAATACAAGTCTATCCATAAAATTAGAATTTAATTTAATGATCGACATTCCTAAGAGTGTTGGCTAAGAGGGTATGCCAAATCAAATTAATTAAAAGTTCTCGCTCAGCAGGTGACATACATATAATCTACTACCAAGGCATGACAGGCTGGGCTAAATTAAGGATAACATATTCTTATTAAATCCATTTATAAGATTAGGAGGTAAACTCCCATGTGTGAAAGAAACTAAAGGAATAAATTGGGTCTTTTCTTAAGGTGGACTTTATACTAATTAATTCGTTTCCCTAACCAACAACTGAAAAAAATAATAGCTTGTCGCACAATGAAATCTTCACACCTTTTTACTTGTGAGGCTAGCAAGGCATCGACTTCAAACAATATGCACATTGTTTTTTCTCCAAAGGACCATATAGCGTATTTGATTATTTGTTGATCAAGTGATCAATTAGATACAGATGTACTCGTCTTGCTCAATGTTGGAGATAGTAAGATGTTGGGCCATTTAAAGCTTACAATATTATGGTTTATACTTGACGAAAATTCATAACCCATATCTAAAATGTATATATATATATATATTATATGGTGAGCTAGAGGTTATACGTAGTTTGTGCCTCTCATATAAAATATAAATGTTACAGAGAAGAGGAAACATTTCAAGACTAGTTCATAAGCAATTTTTAAATGGCAAATTTTGGAATGGTACGTACGATTAACTTTGTAAGTCGGTAATGTCACTCTTGGTTAAAATTTAAATATTTTTATCATATTTTGTTCAGATTTGTGGCTCCTCCTCCTTGCGTGGGCCTTAACAACATAGATAAACTAAACGTTCGCGCTTCACGCACTTATATTTCCGGCATAATATTGGCACCGAAGATCTTCCATTGATATAGCAGGACTCCAAAGGAGAACATCAAGTGAAATGATATCATATATGATGAATGTATTGAAAGATTAGGAACTGATAAAGCTAGCCAGCTTGTGAAGCATCATTGTAAGCATATCAAAGCGTTGACTGTGAAAATTATCCGTCGTCAAAATTACAGACCAATGTGAATCTCTCTATGTGGGAAAGCATGTATTAAACGGTGAAAAACTTTATCCTTTTCAAATATATCATCATCGATCTTTTCCTAGCTAATGGTACTGATTTAAGGCTAAGAGATTGTTTAACTTGATGCAGTAACCAGCTTGAGAGCTGCGCATGCAAATATATTATGATCCATACATATATAGGGCATTTGCACAATTAACTGTCAAGAAACAATCTTAAATTAAAAAACCTTAACGTTCAGGTTTTAACGTGATCGGATTTGCTGCAGACTGCGATAAATACTATAGCAAAACCGTTGTATAATAGCCTTCTTATTTTATATATATATATATATATATATATATATATAATTACCATAATTAATAGAATCTCAAGGATTTAAATAATTAAATTTCACTAATTGCAATGATTTAGACCAATAAAAAGTTGACAAAAATATATTTTTGTATTACCCGCTACAACAAATATAATTCCTGCTATAGATTATCATAAGCGATATGATTTGTTTATAGTTTATTTTAGATGATTAATATATATATGTATATCTAAACTATGTTTAAAAATATGATTGGCTTTATCAAAACATAGTATAATTTTGACGACATCTTTTAAAATCAAATTTGAAAATGTTGATTATAAATTAACAAAATCGAACCAAACGATACTATTTTCATTCAACTCAATTAAGTTAATTTTGGGCACCCTACAGTTGCAAATTGGTTTCAAATTTCATCCACCAAACACAAAATTTAGTTTGAAATTGATTTTTCTGTAGACAATTATAGGGTGTTTGGTTGTAATAGAAAATTTTATATAGAATTTTTAAAAAAATTATCACAGTTTTTTGTTTATTCTAAATATTAAAAATGACAGAATACTTTTTTATAATTAGAAAAATTAAAAGAACTGATAAAATTATGTTTGGCAAAAACAGATGAGAACGACGAACATTAGAAAAAAATAAATAGAGTTTGATGTTTTTTTTCTCTCTAACATTTTGTCTAAGTTTGTTAGAAATAACTTATACTACTTTTTATTTTGCCCAACACTTTTTTTATCCGTTATTATCGTTTTTACTTTATATTTTAAAAACTCAAAACAACGCAACCTAAACTATATAAATCAAATTAGAACGAATATGAATTAAGTGAAAAGAAAGCTTATAATAATTAGGTGATGAAAGTCTTCCGCTGTCCTCATGTCCCACCACTTGTGAAAGCGTGTGGAATCAATACATCCGTGGTTTACCATCCGAACCAAGCCTTCACTTTCTTGACCTCCAAGTCTTTGTCGGTTTTCTCCTCAACGACGTCAGTAATTGCTTTGTTTAATTTGCCGGCAGCGATCGGGTCTGTTCTAAGTCAAGTCAACGGGGGATGACACTGCGTAACGACTGAGTAGGTCTTCTCGTCGTTCCTATCCACAGAATAAGCTATGCCAACTTTACAATAAAAACTTAACCAAAACATCTCTACCTCGAAAGACATTTAGTAATTTAGAATTTCACCTTAGCTAGCTACCAGCACTTTGCTTTTCATTATTAGAGAGCACTCTCTCGGCAAATTCAGTGGTCAACTTCTATGCGTGGACAAGCTTATCCCCATCAGAGGCTTGCAAATGTTTTCACATAGGAAGGGGATGAACCTCCGATAATTTCCACACGTTAGCACGATAAAAAAAGATATTTTCTACACTTGGTGCTAGCTGACAAGCTTCAAGACTTTGATTAGAGTTGTAGAAATTAAGCAGCGGCAACATTTCTAGTCTTTGCTAAACGGGTTCCCACCTTGAATTGGCTAAAAAAATAAGCGGACTTGTGGTCTGTGGTTGCGTTGGCAATTGGGCATGAGTTAAGGGAAAGGGATTGTCAAAGTGATTAATGCCCACATCTTTATATTATGTATATCGTTATATGTTTGTTTCAATATAAATATCACCATGTTATCAATTTTTTAATTATGCTATTTGATACTAAAAAAAGGAAATATATATGTAAAAAATAGACCACCTTGTTTTCAACTTATCTGTTTGGTTAATGAGAAAAAGTAGAGGGTGAAAGAATAGGAATTTACTTCTGTATAATGATTTCACTCAATTAGAAAGACGAAGAAAAGTTATCAGGTGGTATGTCATTTTCACCTTATATTATAATCTCTTCTCACTTTTTTCAAAGGTACTTTTAAAATCTAATATAGAGCATACATATTATCTTAGAATGGGTGTTATCTTATAAATTGCTAGAAAATAAATCTTTAAAATTATTAAAAACGCTAAATGTCTATTAGAGCGTCATCTCAATAATATTAGAAGATTTTAATTTTCCATACATACTAGTAGATTCCATGTGGATTTTTTATGCTAAAATTATATCCACGTTCTATCCATATAAATAGCTATAAACTCTTGAAGTAGAAAAAAAGTCCATCAAGGTTAATAATATGAACTATATTTATCCTTAAAAAAAACTTTTAGCATTGAATATAATGCAAATAGAAAGGTAAGCTATATCCCATTAGTCGTTTATATGAACAACAAATTAAATTTGAATCATAGTTTCAAAATTCTTTTTCGATTCTAAAAACATCTATACTCACTTCTACTTGGTTTTCCTCCATATATTATTCCATGGTGGCTGATTTTAGGATTAACTATCTCAGGCAACTAATAAAATAATGAAAAAATATATTTTTAGTTTAAATATATAAATATTTTAAAGTAATGTAAACCATATATTTATCATTTTAAAATATTAAAAAGAGTAACATATACTAATTTTATATCTTTTTATTTATTGATTTTAATAAAGAATATAAATGACTCTGGACTTAGAGTGGACTGCAATGGACTCCACTCCATAGCTTGGAGAGAGACAAGCCCGAGTCCCAAATTTTTGAACTATAATTTGAACCTCTTTAAGCTAGTCTTATATGATGAGGTTTGAATGTATGAAAAGGTGAGTGCATGAGCAGCCACTTTATGAATTTTTATCTTATTTAGATATCAATATGACACACTTTTAATTTTTTATAAAATAGACTACTTTAAAAACATTATAAATTTAAATTATTTTAAAAATAATGATGTATGTATAAAAATATTAAATTAATTAAAAAAATTACAAGTATTCAAATATTTTTTTTACATTTATCAGTGTGGATTTTAGGTAGTGATTCATTGAATGTGCTGGCTCTAACTAAGCTCATTATATAATATATATATATATATATATATAAAACTTATATGAAAATGTTGATATTTGCAAATCATTATTTTTTGTAGCAAAATAGCTGCTTAAAAAACATGATGGCCACCTTTAATGGAAAACAGGGGTAAATCGTGTGGGTCTTTACCTACGAGAACGCCAAACACTAGTTTGTTCCTAGCATTTGTCTTTTCGATACAGATGAAATGGCTTATTTATATTTAATATAGATATCTCGTTTGTGTTTCCCATTTCCACAAACTTTCGAAGCTCATTATAAGACTTGGATTTTCCTTTTTATTTTTAATATACAAAAGCAAAGAGCAAGTGGAGTTTACACTGGAGGTCAGCATAACAAGTTGTGATCATATATATATATATATATATATATGATAACTTTTTTAAAGACATATATTTGGAAAATTTTGGTCTTCAAATTGTAAAACCAAGACTTTTTATCCGTTGGGTTTTAGTATTGGTTCGATTTTGACTTAGATTGTATACCTTTGTTGACCCGTGCTGCCGTGTATTTGTGTGTATGTGTGCCTTATGAGACGACTAGTTTCAATATATAAGCTAAGGGAGGAGACACTAAGCAATAATAACTACACTTTGGAATGGACACTACCTTGACCTTTCCATATTTTTATATACTACCTTTTCCTAGTATACACATTTTTCATTACACAACTACAAGTAAAGACATAGTGACCATATCTTTTAGAAAGCGTCCAAAGATGGGCACTTCTAGGTTCCCTTAGTAACTTATAGATTATGTCACTATCATGTTCTAGTTTTTGAGACCAGCTATGACACTCTTATTGTAGGGTATCCTCTAGCAATATCAAATACGTTGCGAGATCATCTTGACCTCTAGACCGCCTCATGGCTTGAGGTATATGTAGTGGGAACTTTTAGATCACCCTTCCCTTGAGTACACCTTGGACTACATTCATCATTCACGAGAAAAAGACGAGTATAATTACATGCTCTAGTTATGCATGTGGGAACATGCGTGATATGTACCTTAAACAATGCAGGACTCACATCTAAAGGTATGCCCCGATAGCTATAGGTAGTAATATGTTCATGATTTGGTAGCGGTATGTTTTTGGGGTTGAACGTGTCATCATAGGTATGTTATGTGAACTCTTTGCAGCATGTATGTCCCAAGGTGTAGCATAATTACAGCTCTTAGTCGTTACGTGTGTACCCCCTTAGGCAAATTCCAGGGCAAAATTTTCTTAATTGGGGGATGCTATAAAGTGCAGGCTTTTTGCCCGATGGGTTTTAGTGTCGGTTCGATTTTGATCCGGATTATGTAGCTTTGCCAGCCCTTGTTGCCATGTATTTGTGTGTGTGTGGGTGTGTTGTGTGTGTGTGTGCATGTCTGCTTTATGAGCCAAGTATCTAGCTTCGCATGTTTTAGACATACCCCGCGGGATAGTACATAGTTTTACCACTTATTGCTTATTTTGTTTCGGATCCTTTCACTCTATCATATGTGTGTAACTCTTTCGGTCGATCCTAGCCCCTGCAGAACCCGTGGTGTAGTTCTTGAGATCTCCCTAGCCACCCTAGGGTGAAAGCCCTAGGTGTGCATAAACTAGGTCCAAAGTAAAGGTGTCCTCATAGTTCCCTTGCTCGGGCACATTAGTTTTTGTTTTCATCTATTTTGGATGAAAGGGGCACCTGCAATGCCCTTGCACCCAAATCAGGGTTTTTCCACCTTTTGACCAGTGCAAAGGCGCCTAGCAAAGGCCTTGCACCAAGTTTGTGACCCATTGCATGCTGTTCGGTTCACCTCTCACCTGCATGCCCTGACCTACATGCTTTTTCATGGCCTAGCTTGGCAGAAGATAACACAAAGGCACCTTGCCAGTGCCCTTATGTTAGGTCTAGATTTTTTCCTATAAATAGGGCATCATTTGCACCAATTGCAATCCTTTAGCTCTTCCTTTCCAACCTTCCCCTTCCTCCCTTCTGCTCTACACCCCCCACAGCCTTCCTAGGCTTTCTCCTAGCCCTCTTCAAGCCCCTAGAAGCCCTAAGAGTGGAAGGTCTTGGGGTGGAAGCCCCAAGAGACCTCCTCTTAGCCCCTTGTGAGGTAAAGTTGGCATCTTTCCCTCCTTACCCGTGATTGTGTGGTCTATTATGCTTGTGTTCTTACTTGTTTTAATTTTTTTGTTATTATTTTAATGTAGGTTTTCATGTTAGAAAGATGTTAGCATTGGTTTCATGATTTGAAGAGGTGTAAATAAATAGTTATAACTTTTACACTTAGGTTATGTATGATATATATACTGGTATGGTAGATCCTCTAAATCTCATGTTATACATGTCATTGTTGCATATTTCTCATTCATATTTCTCGGGACTAGTAGATCTACAAGTTGCACTTAGCATGTTTTATGTGATTAGCTTTTATGAGCATGTATGAGTGTCAAACTTGGCAAAGGGTGTCAGCTTTCACGGTTAGTGTGACTTAGCCGCTTCTTTCCCCAATTTTTATACCTTATTGTAGGTGTTATTTTGCTACAATCTCTTGCATTTTTTAGGATTTTATGTTAAATAATTCATATTAAAATATCAAGCTAAATAAGCATTAGTAAAGACATGAATAAAACCCCTAAAAGTAAATTATATTTTCTATGTTATACTTGTTGTGACATGCCTTGATGTTTGAGCTATTGTTTTCCTAAGTTGTAACCTGCAATAAATTGTGTAAAAATTATTTAATATGCCACTAAGTGTATATATGAAACTCAATATGTTTGGGCTCAATTAAAAATTATTTAGGCAGTTAATTAGTGAGGTATTTTGGAATGTACAAGAATATAGGGTGAAGCCCTAGTTCCATTGCTCTAGTTACAAAATCTTAAAACATAGTTATTTGGTAATAAAATTTCTCCAAATTTTACGTAGACCTTACGTTGTATGCCTATGTCATCATCCTAAAATTTGGCATCCATTACTTGGGTAGATTTTTCTGTAGAAATTTTCAAATCTATGTAAGTCTAACTACTTCTAGAAATGTCTATGCCAATGCCTCCCATTTTCCGATTCTACTCAAGCCCAAATACTTGAAATTTAGATCCTCAATTTTAGTGGATCAAAGCCCATGGTGTTGACTAACTCTCCTATTTTATCGGCCTAACACCCCAAATCCAGTTCAGTTAAGAATATGATCTAAATAGACTAATCTAAAAGACACGAACGAGAAACAAACCAAAGCAAGCCCTCTTGGCGTCTCGAGAAGGAAGACACTACTAAATGTGTAGCCAACACTCAATAGGGAAAAGATGAATGAATGTGTACAACAACCTAATAAGAACTACATACAATGATATGACACAAGAATACCCAATATGCAACAGAGCCAAAATGTTAATGGATAAATAAGAGAATAACTATATCAAGATAGTTGTTGAAGCTGAAATTTGAATGTCTCATTAATACACCTTGTGTCATATCTGGTATGATAATACAAAAGCTAGTGAGGGAATTCATCATAATGCATCAAATAAATACATATGTAAACACACATCAAACATAGACAATTACAAACGAAAATAATGGCGCACTGAGTACATGTGTGTGTGTAGCACTATCTTTCCTTCTACCAAAACTAATCCAATACATTGGAGAATAAGACTTACATATATAATAGGAAAAACATCAGCAATAATTGTCACTCGTCCAAAAAATAGCTAAAACAAATTGACAAGTGGAATATGACTTCCATGAGGAAGGAAAACTCATATATATATCTCCATGGGAACACTCAAAAGGTATCTACTAAGAAACCATCAAGCCACAGAGAAGATAGCATCCTGAATTGAACCGGTGCTTTGTCATTCTTGGCAATATCATATAACTACTCCCACTCTCGAAAAAATCACATATCCTAAGTCCTATCCAAACCTCTATATAACTCCTGACCCAGAGCATAAAGACCGAGTATTATCAGGCAATTGCCTTCAATACCTTTTGATACCACAAGTCTAGACGTGCACTTTACAAACCAGCACTCGTCTGCTTCTTGCCTCTCTAGGTGTGAGGAAGTTCAAGACGTTATATCACAATTCTTCAAGAATAGAACAACCCTGACTTACATATATGCCCGCTCATGGTATATGCAAAGTCAAGTTCACCAACTCTTGGCTCACTACAACCCAATGAAAACTATATATAGGACTATGAAGGGAATCATATAAGTAGGCTTGTGGACAACATCGGGTGGTACTAAGTTTGAAAACAACACGAGGGATCTTATCATTGAGAGTTATTAATCATAGAATTAAAATATGTCTATATGGTCCATGTTAAGTGGGGGTTCGATAAAATGCCACTGAATACGTGATATGATCCATAAATCAAACCTCAATAGAGTAGAGTGATAAAGCTAAAAAGAGTCTTATGGACTTGAGCTCCAATATCCAATCGTGTCAACGCATTTACAGCGAGTTTGGACTCCGTAACCTACATCAAAACCCACTGTTAAGTAAAATACTGACAACTCTACATGATGCATAGTCGTGGTGTGTGCTCACATCGACAATAATATCATCTCAAACGATAGACAATGCAAAGAAAATAAGTAAATAAATATCTGGCACAGAAATCAAGACATACACAAGCAATAAACAACCAATAAACATATACTAAATAATAAACTCATGAATAATTAGATAAATAACAAATACTTAAAAATGAATAATACACTAATATAAATAGTAATAATAACATAAATATAATATTGCATAGGTATGCGACCAAAGATGAGTAGACAACATCACATCACGAGTAAATAATTCAATAAATAAATAATAACAAATAAATAAAATATAATAAATATGAATAAAATAATATTATTACGTAAATACATCATTAATACTAATAAATAATCATCCAAGCATGAATTATATATGACAAATAGATAAATAACAAGTAATAAACAATAAATAAATTGATTGATAAATAAGTAAATAAATAAATAAATAATAAATAAAAACACTTGTAACATCACAATATGCCAAAATATCTCAATATGCATCTAAATTAATGGAAGGAGTCGAAATACCAATAACGATAAAAAAACTCATGAAAATAGCTAAAAATAGCCTGCTGAGTCAACTGAGCAAGTCAAACCGATAAGTCAACTGAGTGGGCATAGACATGAGCAGGTGGGCATGAATAGGTAGACGCTGGTGTCGACTCAAACAAGCATGTGTATGAGAACATGGTCGGTTGGGCAAACAGACATGACGGACCATGCGGGCGAACGGGCACCAAATGGGCTGATGATGCCCATCACCGAAAACTCCAATGCAAAAAGTCTGGGGTCTCTGCCAGTTGAGATCGACTAGGGACAATGATGTGATGGTGGCTGAGTTGGTAGCCAACAGTCTGGGCATCAGCTGGCTGAAAAATAGCCGCAAAGAGGAGGAATCGCTGTTGAGAGAGGCGGAGTCACCGGCGACAATCGTGGTGGCGATGGTCGGCGGGGCTAGGCTCAATCGATCGACCATGACATGGGCGTTGCTACCTAGGTGTTTGGCTTCGCTAGGGGAGGCTTGCCGATGCTGAAAAAGGGTTCAAGCGGTGACTGTGGCTATGGGAAATGACAAAAAAATGTCCTCACCAGCTGCCAACATGGCAGCATGAGCACTAGTGGTGGCTGGAGTCTTGCCAGCAGTAGCCAAAAGTGGCGGCAATGCTAGGTTAGGAAAACATCCAAAAATGTTGGAGAAATTCCTACTTCTAGATCTTGCCACATGGCATGATCTAGTTCTCCGTCAATCTGTGTGCCTAGTGGGGGTCCATCTAGGGTATAAATAAATAAATAAATAAATAAAAATATATATATATATATATATATATATATGGAAAGTTTGGATTGATGTCGAAGAAAGTCGAAACTGATTCGAAGCCTAATTGAGACTCATTAGACATAAATTGATAGAAGTTAAATTGGCCTCAAAATGCTGAACTTGACTTGTGATAATCTGAGACGCAATAAAAAATGGGCCCACAGTGGGGAATCTAGTAATTTAAAATCCCTAAGATACATGATGAAGAGATACCTTGAAAAAGCCCAAACAGATACTAAGTGCCAGAAGCGGCCTAAATCTAGCCCTAAAACCTTGAGCTAACTGATTAAGAACTTGTATACCTTATGTACGCTAATAACTCATGAACTGTTGTAGCATAACTGAAGCTATTATTAATATATTGGGCATATACAACCTCCATAACATGCTCATATAGTCATCTTGACCCCTATTCATGGTTTGAAAGCTGAACTGACTTGAACAACACAAGATTGGCCCGAACAACAAGCAGGTAAAACCTTAACTCGAAGTTGATGGTTTACATTTTGAGTCTCCAAGCCTATGAACAAGACTTAAAAATTTTGATATAGGGCTTAAGAATACTATTCCCAACACCTTAGCCCAACCTTAGTGGGCTTAGTTAATCATGTTAGTCCATGGGCCATCACTTGGAAATATTTGGGTTTGACCCTTAAAGTGTTGGGCCGACAATTCAAAATTTTAACCCATTCGGATATTATTTAGCCCATCCGAAAAATCACCGAGTTAAGCCCGTTCAATTAGTTAGAGTTTGGTGATTAAAATGTTTATAACTAATGGTATAAAAAACCCCTAAACCCTAATTAAGGTTACCTAATGAGATTTAAAAAATAATTAAACATGATAATTAAGTTAATTAAGTTTCTTAGTGTGTGTACTTGTGTGAAGGTTTTGCATGTCATATTGAATGAGAGTGAGTCCTTTTCACTTATTAGGATATGGGAGTGAGCTCACTGAGTTTGGACAAGGAACTCGACTCATCAAGATCTGCAAGACCCCTCTGCTTGGATCGGTGAGAATGAGATTTCACTAATTTTAGATGATAGGACGGTAGTAATGATGTTTTATTGAATCACACTAACATCGGGTCATTTAGCCGACCTTTTCGTAGTTTAATAAAACTTCAAGGATGAGATCTGTTGATGATTTTTAAACTTTAGCTCTAGAAATATATTATAAGATCCACACCCAAACCTAGTATAAACTAATATGAGGGTTTTGATGTTTACTTGTGTGTTGTTCATGCTTAGCGTTGCAAACTATATGTTTTGTTGTGCTTAGTGCCAACTCTTTGTGTGACCTTGTCGTGCTTAGTGTGCCGGCTCATTTCACTTCTTTGCATAACCGAGCTTAGCGTGTTGGTTCATCTCGTTGCATATCTGAGCTTAGCATGTTGGTTCATCTCATTGCATTACTATGCTTAGGGTGCCAATTCATCATATTGCATCACCATGGTTAGGGCGCCAATTCATCATACCGCATCACCATGCTTAGCATGTCGGTGCATTTGATTGCTAGAGAGTGCTTAACATGTCTCTCATCCTCTATCTATTGTTGTGTGAGCATTCTAAAGTTATAGCAATTTGTTCGTTAGTACGAGATGACCCATTTGCTAGTTTGACATATTGTTAGTTATTTTCAGACCAGTACTGCCAATTTTTTTATATATATGTAGGTGTGATTCTTCAGCAATCGACAATGTTAATAGAAGAATCAAGTAGCTCATGGATGGGATACTGGTTGTTAGTCGTTATGTAGTTGCCTATGGCTGTCTATATGGAGGAATGTACTTTGACTTCTATATGATTATTTCCCTTATGTGGGATGTAATAAGACTGAGTGTTAGCTCATATGTCGTTAGTGTGGTGTGTATTGTGTGCTATTCGATAACCTTCCAGGCAGGGTAGTTAACTCTGAGCTATTGACTATCGATCTTTTGCATAGTTTTGCTTAAGTCTCCAAGTCTCGAAACTGATGTTGGAGCAGTTAAGGTATGCTAAATTTATTTGGTTACAGTTGTGTAGGGTGTAAATGAGCCGAGCCGAGCAGGGTTGTTTTTGAATTTGACGTGATTTTTGGCAAGCATGTTTGAGCTTGTTTGAAAGCTTGACGAGCTTTGATGTATTATGGGTTGGGCCGAACTCGGCTAAAATTCATGGTCTTTGGGTTTGGCTTGTATTTGGCTCGCTATGTTTTCAAGCCGAGTGAATGTTTGTGCTTGGCTTGTGCTTGACTTATATAGGATCAAAATTTTCTTTCCAACACTATATAAGTTCAATGTAACCTTAATAGTATTGACGAGCCGAGTCAAGCCGAGCATTTTTTCGAGTTTGAACACATCGAGCTTGAGTTTTGAGGCAAGCTGAGCCGAACACTCCTTAGGTCAAGCTCTGTTTGTTGTTTAACGAGCTATCCATTCCGAGCCGAGTCTTTTTCTAAGCACAAAATTAATGAGCACGAGTTCAAGCTGAATCGAGTCGAACATAAAATGCTTGCGAGCAGGCTTGGCTTGTTTACACACCTACAGTTGTGTGTGTTGAAGTAACATGGATTAGAGGGTCTTATGGGTTTTTCTACATGAAGAATTCATGTGAAGACCAAGTGTTTGTGTATGATTTCCCAACACTTGAAGAATGTTGTGTGATAGTAGTTAATTATAGTGCATGTGCATGGTATATAGATCAGTAACCATGACCCATGTGATTCTATCTCAACGTGCCTAGCATCACGTAATACCTAACTCAAAGGACTATGAAAAATAACTCATGCACTTGGTTAAATATTCATAGTAGTACACATTTCTTATGTCTTCTTGGTTGCAAAATAGGTGTTGTTTCTCTTGTGACTCAGAATACTCATGTTAATAGGCTTTTAAGTTAAAATTCCCTTGTATAATATGAATTATCAACATCCATCTTGTAGTAGCTCTTAGGGTTTCTCTCTTAAGCTTCTTTTATGGTTAAGATCCGCTTTCACGATCATAGACCGAATTAGTAGTTGAACAAATAGTTTTCCACCTTATAACATCATAGCTCGATCAGCACCGGGCTAAATTGTGGTGTTATACAAAGTTCCAACTTAATTAATATGTTCATGAGTCTTACATCTATAGCTCATATAGCTTATATAAGCTACACCTTTTATTCGAAGCAATTTAATAAGTCCTACCGCTCAAAATCGACATTCATAAATTGAAAAATATAAATAAGTGTAAAAATTCTAACTATTTCATATTAATTATCAAAGTAATTATATTAACAAATAATTTCAAAATATCTAATAAATAGTGAATCTTAAAAAAATTTAAAATTAGGTTATATTGATGTAAAAAAGATAAAATTTTATCACCCTCTGACTTATGTATTTTACTTTTCATACATATAAATCTTATTTTGTAAGACCTACTAAAAATGGTTTAAATCAAATATGTAACTCATGAGCTACATGAGGTGTAGCCCACCTTAATTTTTCTCTATGTTCATTTTGTGACCAACAAGTTGCTCAAAGAGGCAAAAATAGTACTATTTTTCTAGTAATTTAATATTCCTTTTGAAGCAAAGTCATATTGATGTTGTCAAATTTTAAAAAATGTCACTAAAATTCAAAGTACTGATCACTAATTAAAATTATCTCACCACTTGAGAGAACTATAGCAAGTAGGGTTAGGTATTCAAGAATTAGGGTGATAATTATCAATTCCCCTGATGTAAAACCTGCGACCCGAGTCAGGGTTTTATAGTTCGAACTGGTCGGTTCGACTGTTATTTTTTAGTCGAGTAGTTTCAGAACATATGAACTAAGCCGACGCCGGTCGTGTGTATGAGCTATGAGGGTCATGTGTACCCAAGTATATTATGATAACATCATGAGTACAGTGGATAAGAATGAGTTATCAGAATATATAAGAGAATGCCAGCTTATTATATATATATATATATATATATATATATATATATATATATATATATAGTGGATCGTAAAATTAGTTTTTAGGCCGAATATTGCATTAGAGTGCATTATAGGGTAGTGTGGGCTGGTTATTAGTTATAAACCATGTTATTTGGATGTTTTGGTGTTTGTTTTATTTTATGAGATTTTCCCCAAAATTTTTTGGATTTTTCTAGAATTTTATTCTGAGTTAGTTATTATACTTTACTCGAGTAGGTGAATAGAGTCTTAATTACGAGTTTGCCACCGAACACCCTTACACCATCTCTTCACCAAACCCATATCGCACCCCCCCCCGACACTTCTTGTAAAACCCACGATTCGAGTTAGGGTTTTATATTCAGAACCGGTCGGGTCGACCGTTATTTTTTCGAGTTGAGTCAGTTTCAGGACACGTGTACCGAGCCGACGTCGGTTGCGTGTATGAGCTATGAGGGTCATGCGTACCCAAGTATATGATGATAACGTCAGGAACACAGCAGAACAGAATGAGTTATCAGAATATATGAGAGTATGCCAGTGATTTTTTTTATTTTTATATATAGTAGATCGTAGAATTAGTTTTAGGACGTTTACCGCGTTAGGACGCGTTACGGGCATTTTGGGTGGGTTGATAGTTCTAGAGCATATCATTATGATTTTTTTTGGTGTTGTTTGATTTTATGGGATTTTTCCCAAATTTTTTTGGAATTTTTCTTACAACTTAAATATTATTTTGACTCGAGTCGGAGACGAGTCAAGTAATATTTACGACTTTGCCACCGCACACCCCCGACATCTTCTTCCCAAACCCCGACGCCGCCCCTTTGCAGCGTCGCCGCCGCCGCTGTCGGCGCCGCCCGGCCGTCGATCGACGCCGCCCAGCCCGGCCACGGCGTCGCCCTGCCGCCCCGACCAGGCCCGGCCACGAACTGGCCGCCGCGACGCGAGGAACCACCGCGGTGACGCAACGCTTGCGTCGCCGATCGCGCCGCCGCCGACCGCCGCCACCACGATCAAGTGGTCGGCTCGACGTCCTCGACCCCTCAGCTGCCTTTCCCGACCGGAACGGAGGCCGTCGCCACCGTGGCCGGGCGGATCTAGCGACCCATCGCCGCCGGCTCTGTTCTGCCGTTTTCCGGCGAGCCGCCGCCTCCATTGGCCACGCTGAGGTCATAGATGAGTCGGGCTCGCCGAGCCGGTTCCGAGGGTACCCAACACGACCCCTTTCCGACCAGTAGACGCTGCCGGCGATTGTCGTCGGAAAACCACCGGAAGTCGCCGGAAAACCGCAAGCAACTGCCGGAAAACCGCCGGAAAATTGGAATTTCTGGGATTCCCCGGAATTCACCGGATCTTCCGCGGGGCTCACCCAGTGGAGCCCGATCGAACGTCGGACGCCAAGGAGCGCCGAATTCGAGCTCCGAGACGCGCGATGGAACCCTAGCCGTCGCCGATTGCCGACGACGTGAGGTATAATTACCTCCGATTGAGTTATTTAAAATTGAATATGATTGTTAGCATAGCATGCTAGAATTAACTAGTTGTCATGATGAATGTTAGCACAGTATGCTAGATTTGATTAACCGTCATGAGTAATGTCTAATTATGAGTAAAGGGATGATTGTATGATTTGAGTGATTGCGAATAAATAGTAAGTGATCTAATGAGAGCATGATAAGTTATTACGACATAACTTAGAAAAACACGATAAGATTGGTATGAATAGGAGTTAGAATTTCTTTCATAATTATTGTTATATAATTGTTGATTGTTGTGGTAGATGTTGTATTGTGAGCGTGTTTAATCATAACGAGTTTGATGCATCATTTAGTTAGCGGGCGTTAGTATTTAGTTTTGATGTGTAGGTACGGAGTAGGAGCTTGCCGCCTAGGCGCGATGACACGCTTGGAGCTTCTACCAGGTCCGTTTAGGACTCGTCTTGTTTTACGCTCTTCCATTGTATGTTTATTTTATTATTGCAGGGCGGGTTAAGTGGCGTTTTATCGGATCCCACTTAACTCGGGCCATTTAATCGAATATTTCCGGATTAATAACCCCTCGAGGATGAGATCCCTCGAGGATGATTTCGAAAACAAAATCCACCACAAGTTGCCTTCGGGCCTATTATATGAATCCCTTCCCAAGCCTATATATATAGTTTTATCGAGTTTTCAGTGAGACGAGAGATGGAGAAACCGACTGCACGTACCATGCAGAGGATGCCGTGACAGTCAAAGCGGGCTCTGGATTAGTGCCAGCGGACTGTTCCATTCCCGAGGGATCCTGACAACTCCGCGTTTGAGTTCCTCACACCCGGAGAACGTGGAGGTTTACGGGTACTATTTAGTACAGCGCATGTCCGGACTTGTGGTTCAAAGGGTACTAAAGGCGACCGCCTGAGAGTACTCGGCCTTCGTGCTCAAGGCCAGGAGAGATATGGAGGTTCGGAGAGGGCTTAGGATAAAGTTTCATGAGAAGTACTGAAAAAGAAGTGCTGAGAGTAGCACAGTACCAGCAGCAGAGCAGTAAGTTCGGGATGCTACCGGGTCTGCAGCCCAGTGGCTCCTCAGTAGTGCCCTTCAGAGTGTTCTTGAGGAAGTATATGGTTTTCTTTCAGATGAGAGTTTGCTCTCATAGCCAGTTTGTTATAGTTATTTTATTTTTCGGACCAGTAACACTTGTTACTGACGTGTTTTTATACTATATGTAGGTAATAATCACGAGTTGCAGAAGCCAGCTTGGACGGAGGAGCACTGTAGTCACTTGCACACATGTCAGTTGATTGAGCGTTTATATTTTATTTATGATGCTATTATATTGTGAATGTTGTGAAATGCTAAGATATGATTAAATGCTTGAGACACGATGATGTGACATGATTAAATGTTAAGACACGATAGAATGTGAACATGATCAGAGATGCGCAGCGGAAGCGTAGTGGGTTGAAACCCTAGCTTCAGAATGAATTCCTAATATATTAGATTTTGTGTGAATGAAATCATGGATGCATGTGTATATATTTATACATATATATTATTTTGACAGGGTGGGCCCATAATTGCACTTTTAGGGGAGACCCTGCGTGTTTATTGCAAAATTTTGATTGTAATTGTGTTGGTGTGAAAATTAATTGCATGTTATCCATGTAGTATCCTGATAGGGTTTTATGCATTCATACATACATATAACAAGTTAGATCTTCATCTTAAGACGCCGGGATTGGATCCGCACGAGTTAGGTTCGGGTTAGCCGACCTAACCGGGGCCTGTAACATGCCGGTTCGGTTCACGAGCGTGAACCGGATTTGGGGTGTTACACTTCTCTTCTTCACCCCAAACCCTAGCCGCTGCCACCGCCGCCGCCGATGCCATCCCAGTGCTAATCGATGCCGCCCCGCCCTGCCCCGCCATGCTGTCGCTGTGTCATCTCGACCACCTTCGGCCACCATCCAGCCACCATGACGCCAGAATTGCCCCACAATTTTGCCACTGATCACGTCAACAATTTGCCGTCTTCTGCGCCAAACCGCCACCACCATGACGTCGAATCCCCTCCACTTCGAGCCCGGAACCTTTCCCCCTTCCTAGCACCGCCGCCGAGGCCGGCTATGGGCCCGATTGGAGTGACCGACCACCCCGGCCGAACTCGACACCACCAACGGTGGTCAATGCCGCTGCGGTCGCCCTTGCTTTGGGTTGAGCTCACCGAGCCGGTGCCAACGGTATCCCATACCATTGTGATCCCGTCGGTGGCCGGGAAACAGCCGGAATCAGTTGAAAAACTGCCAAAATCTGCCGAAAAACCATCAAAAAACCAGATTCTTTGGATCTTCCACCAAGTTTGTGTAGTCAAACCTAATCTGAACTTTGGACGCCACCGAGCGCCAAATTCAAGCCCTGATACGTGCATGAGCGAGGTATAATTCGAGCCCTAGTCATCGCCGATTGCCGACGACACGAGAGGTATAATTTATTTTAGTTAATTATTTAAAAGTAATGATTATTAGTATAGAATGCTAGGATGATAGGATTGCATGATTAATGTGTTAGATAATTTTACGTTAATAAAAATATGAATATGTGTGACTGTGTGATATTAAAACGAATGCTAAGGAATTAATTGGGTAGACTAAATAAGTGATGTCATTCAATGCAATGTAAAGTAGGAAAACCTATAATGATTATTATTGATGTGCGTTGATTGATGCATGGTTAATGTGAGTATGCTATAGGATGTGTGAATGCATCATGAACAGGTGTTATTATTTAGTTTTAATGTGTAGGTACAAAGTAGAAGCTCACCGCCTAGGCGCGAGGACACGCTTGAAGTTTCTACCAGGTCTAGTTAGGACTCGTCTTTGGTTTATGGTATGTTTGTTTTATTACTTGCTGGATGGTTTAAATGGCATTTATTGGATCCCACTTAACTCGGGCTATTTAGCCGAGCAATTTTCCGGATTAATAACTCTCAAGGATGAGATTTCTCGAGTATGTTTTCGAAAACAAGATCCACCACCAGTTGCCTTTGGGCCTATTATATAAATTCCTACCAAGACCTATATATATACACATTGTTTTTGTGTTGTTTTTGATAACTGTACTATGCAAGTGAGCATGTGCCAGTCGAAGCAGCCGAAAACCATGCTACGTAAGTGGTATGTGCCAATCGTAAGCCGAAAATACCGACAACCATGTCGTGCTAGCAGCAGGTGCCAGTCAAAGTTGCCGACAATCATGCTACACAAGTGGCATGTGTCAATTGTAAGCCAGAAATACCGACAACTATGTTACGCAAGCGGGCATGTACCAGTTGTAGCGGCCGATAACCATGCCACACAAGTGGCATGTGCCAATCGTAAGCCGGAATCGACAACCATGTTATGCTAGCAGCATGTGCTAGTCGAAGCCACCGACAACCATGCTACGCAAGTGGCATGTGCTAGTCGTAAGTTGGAACCAACAACCATGCTACACGAGTGGGTATGGATGTAAGAAACAGGGCTTAGGATATGACAGTAGTCCCAAGGGACCAGAAGTGAAATGAGAAAGTCAGCGGTAACAGATCAGTTCAGTTAAAGATGATTTCAGTTCAGTAGATGCCCTTCAGGGATTTCTAAATAATGTTTTCTTTATATGAGAGTGTGCTCTCATAGCCAGTTTGCTATAGTTATATTTGGGACCAGTAATGTTCGTTACTGGCGTTTTCTTTATAAATATGTAGGTGGGGATTAAATATTGGATATGTCGGCTTGGATGGAGAAACAATGACCTGCCTTGCATACACATGCGCACACTCGCCGACGAAATGTTTGTTTTGACTATTTTGATTGTTCTGTTATGTTTATTATGAAAAATGAAATTCTTATGGTGATGATTTTGGGTATATGGACATGGATAATGATAGCAGGACATGAAAAATTTATTATTGTGCACACTGAATGATAACGGTAAAAAGGTGAATATGATGAACAGGTGGGTTGTGACCTAAGTGTTGAGAATGCGTTGATGCATTCGAATTAAATGTTTATGTGGAAAAACATAGTGAAATGAATGAATCTTGATTTATATATATATATATATATATATATATATATATATATATATTGATTTGACAGGGTGGCCCCTAATTGCACTTTTAGGGGAGATTCTTTCCGTTTTATTTTTGGAATTTTTATCGATTGTTATTGTCGTTATCTTTGGTATGAATTGGTTGTCACATCATCCACATAGTGGCATGTTAGGGTTCCATGTATTCATTCATGCACAACGACCTGTATCTTCCATTTTGAGATGCCGAGAGTAGATCCACTCGAGACATGTGTTGGTCCAGTTCATTTTGCAAGTGAGCCGGATTCGGGCTGTCATACTCGAGCTTGCTCAATTCTCCATGGCAAGTCTGATCATAAAAATTACAAAACTTTCATCCCTTCTAAGCAATTTTTTGGAGTTCCGGCTGCTATCTTTAGGGCTGCTAATTAAACGAGCCAGCGCATGAGCATTTGGCATTCGGCTCAGCTCGACTCGATTCGAAACTCGACATTTAAATGCTCGAGCTTGAACTCGACTTGAACTCAAATCCTATGAGCCGAGTTTGAGCAAGGCAATGTTCGACTCGAATTGACTCAGTTATAACTCGAACTCGACTCGTAGCTCGACTCAATAAAATAATATAATAATATTCATAATATCACTTGCCTACTTAAAATACGTTTAAAATTATAAATAAATATTATTATTAACTACATACTAAATAATGGTGGTGGTGGGGGTATTTTATTTTTTATTTTTGTTTTCTAATTAAATCTTGGCCATCCTTGTAATCAAACGATCCAGATTAAATGTTGAGAGAAAAATATTATTTGCTCTCGGCTAAGATAGTCTTTATATATATATATATATATACATTAATATATTTAATTGTTACTAGTTATATTTATTTATATATAATAAAATAATAAAGTAGTGAGGTAGCTTAGATGGGTCGTCTTCAAAATAAAGACTTGGAGGTTGTGGGTTCAATCCACTCTAACTATATTTTTTTAAGTGAGTTACTTTTGACTTTATTAATCAAGCTAGTTTCGAACTCAAGCTCGTCAAAATTAAAAGTTGAAGTGTATTCGAGTTCAAGTCGAGCTCGAACAACATAAAAAATGTCCGAGTCATTTTCAAGCATATGTATTCAAAACTCGTTTGAATTCAAGCCGAGTTTGAACGAACTTTGAACTATTTGTGCACAGCCGAGCTTGGCTCACTCGCTCACTCGATTACTTTACATTTTCCTTTTAAAATAGCCAAGACCCATTATATATTTAAAATTTATTAATAACCCCCCCACCCCCAACACTTTGGCGACATGCCTGCACTCGCCCCCGCGCCCCTGCCCCAGCGTTTCCCCCGTCATCTCCCCCCTGTGAAGCGGCCGCCTTCTCCCCCCACTTTGGCGACCTGTCTACCCCTGCCCCGTCCCCTCCCGCCGCCACACCACCGCCCACTGCAATGCCACCGCCCGCTGCAACGCCCCCGCCTGCTGCCCGCATTCCACCCCTCCCCCCGCCCCCGCCCACCCCGGTCTGTTCCCGCCTGTAGTTGTGGACCCCTGCCCTGTGCCCGCCCACAGCTACGGCTCCCAGGCGTCGTTGTCCCCTCGCCGCTGCCCCTCACCCTGGTTCACTCGTTTTCCTCCGTCGCCCAATTCTCAACCGCTGCCATCGCCGACAGTGGCGTGACAAAACAGAGGGGGGATGTAAAGGGTGATGACAATTTTTTAATAAAAACATGACTCGTTCCCTACGAAATACATTTTTAAAAAATAATTTCATAATAAAAACTTGACTCGCTTCCCACTCGAGTCAAGTTTTTATTACGAAATAAATATTAAAAGAATAAAATACTTTTGTAATAAAAAATTGACACGGTCCTTACTCGAGTCAATATTACATGAAAAAAAGTAAAAAAAATAATTTGGTAATAAAAACTTGACTCTATTCACGAAAAACTTGACTCGCTCCCGACTCGAGTCAAGTTTTTATTATGAAATAAATATTAAAAAAATAAAATGCTTTTGTAATAAAAAATTGACACGGTCCTTACTAGAGTCAATATTACATAAAAAAATTGAAAAAATAATTTCATAATAAAAACTTGACTCTATTCATGAAAAGACTTGACGCGACCTCCCGTCAACTGCCGCCCTTTTCAAAATAAAAACATGATTCGCTCCTGACTTGAGTAAAGTTTTTATTATGAAATATATTTTAAAAAATAAAATAATTTTGTAATGAAATCTTTACTCACTCTCGACTCGAGTCATTATTACACAAAATAAATATTTTTTAAAAAATTCATAATAAAAACTTACTTTTTCCCGACTCAATTAGAGTTTTTATTACGAAATAAATTTTTAAAAATAAAAAATTTTCTAATAAAAACTTGACTCACTCGTGACTAGAGTCAAGTTTTTATTACGAAATTATTTTTAAAATTTTTTTGTGTAATATTGACTTGAGTAAGGACCGTGTCAATTTTTTATTACAAAAGTATTTTATTTTTTAAATATTTATTTTGTAATAAAAATTTAACTCAAGTTGCGAGTGAGCTAAGTTTTTATTACGAAATTATTTTTTTAATTTATTTCATATGGAGCGTCTTAAGTTTTTATTACGAAATTGCCATCGCCCTTTCTATCCCCCCTCTGTTTTGTTATGCCATTGCCGGCGACGGTTGCGATTGAGAATTAGGCTACAGAGTAAAACGTGTGAACCGAGGTGGGGGGTGGTGGCGAGGGGACAACGATGCCCGGGGGGCAGCAGTTGTGGGCTGGCACAGGGGCAGGGGGCCGGGGGGGGGGTAGGAGGGGGCGTGCGTGGCTGTGGGTGGGACAGACCGTGGCGGGTGGGGAGAAATGCTAGTGGGGGCCGCGGCTGCTAGTGGTGGGGTGGCAGGCAGGGGGCGGCGGCGGGCGGGGCAGGTTGCCAGAGTGGGGGGTCAGGCGGGAGGTTGGGAGGCGGTTGCTTCACAGGGGGAGATGATGGTGGGAAATGCTGGGGCGGGGGCCTGCGGCTGCCAGTGGCGGGCCAGGGAGTGGTGGCACGGTGGCGGGCCGGGTGCGGCGGCGGGTGCGGGCATGTCACCAAAGCGTTGGGGGCGGGGGAGAGATGACGATTGATGGCCGCTGGATTAAATCTAGTGACTGTCAATGAATGCATTGCCTGTGCGCTGCAAACACAGGCAGCGCATCATAGAATCTCTCTCTCTCTCTCTCTCTCTCTCTTTTTATATATATATATATATATATATATATATATTCCAGAATACAATGGTTATAAAAGATAATTTTCATTTTTATTATAAAAATTAAAAAAGTCTTAGTTAAGTATGTATTAATATGTAAAAATTTTAATTTGAGTAGAATTTTAATATTTAAATAGAGTTTATTGTTTTCTAAAAAATTTAACTCAGATAAAAGTATAATCTAAGCTTTCCTAACAGTCAATAACAACAAACATGTAAATTGAAATCCTATATTATGTTGAAATTCCAAATTTAAAATATCTAGAAATCCTAAATCAAGTAATTAAGTAACACATTTTAATTTGTATAATATGATCATACACACACACACACTCGTAGAATTTATCAATTTTTAAGGATTCCTAATCGGGTAAAATTATATTTCAATTTTTAATAATAATTAATCAGTGACATTGATAATAATTTTAAATATGTGTTAATAGGTCCAAAAGCACTCCCTAAAAGTATTATTTATGTCCAAGAACTTCTTAGGAATAAAAACTAGCTGTTATGCCTTTCTAATCCAATGTTTATTTTTTTAACGATTAGTTTTGGTGCACCTGGAGGTAGCTTTTGGCTTTGAACGACTGACCGAAAGTCTGACAAATAATGGATTTTAGCCCGACCTTAGAAACTCATGTCTCGGTCCGTAAAGCTCCAAATTGAGTGATTCTTTTTGAGTAAACTTTAGAATGTCTTCTATTATCTCTCTAGATTTGAACTCAAAACTCCAGGCATCCTAAGAGATATGATTTTTGCAAGTTAAGATGTTACTGTAGTTTTCATTTGAAAAATGATAGGCTAGTCAAACACCCGTCGAAGTGCTGCTGAACATCATGATCCAAAAGTTAAAATGTCATAACTTCTTGTAAAGAACTCTGATTTGAGTGATTTTTAAAGTGTTGGAAATCTCTTGACGTGTTCTATCACTTTAGAAAGTTTCATAAGCAAACCCTTTCTAGGCAGATTGCTATACCCTTTAGAATTGAAGAGTTCGCATAAGTTTCAATATTGATTAAGACAAGCCCAAAGGCAATCCTTAACCTTGTGGTTTGCAAAGAGGTTTCCTCATAGTTATGTAGACATGGTTTTATTCACCAAATTATCATTAAAACTATATAACCATTAAAATATTTTATGTAAAGAACGTGGAAATTTTTTTTTTAAAATATATTCGACTTGGGTAGGGAAGGATCGAACGTTAGAGAATTAATATTAATTATATTATATTCTCTACTCGGTTAAGTCTACCCGAGTTAAATATTTTATTCTTTACTCTGTTACCCGGTTAAAAGAATAAAATGTGGGTACTGGTGTGTTTTCACATACCCTAGCCGTCATTTCATTTTATAAAGGACGACCTCCACCCTAGCTTTCATTCGCACTCTCTTCTCCTCCCCTTACTGGCGTGTCTTCTTCCTTGCTTAGGTATTCTTCCTATCTCCTCCTCTTAATTTTTTTCCATACATATTTTAATTTGATAATAAGCTTTATAATCGTGAGGATTAAAGTTTAAAATCAACAAGAAAGAAACTAAAATTTGTCGACGAGTTCCCTGTTTCGGCGAGATGGGCAAGCACGGGCAAGCCTCCTCGGAATCAGCGGCGACGACCATTCTGATGTCGGAAGATGATCCTACTCTCTTCGTCGATCAGTGTAGGGTCGATCTCACGTGTGTGGATGCCGGCCTGGCGTGGTAAATGGCCAAAAACAGAGGACAACGGCAAAATAGAGGCGCGGCGGTGGGTGAAGAAGTCCGGCCGTCCTGGGTGGCGACGGGTTGCAATCTGGCCCGGGAAGGTCAATAGGAGGTCGAGGGTGTTGAGGCGACTACCCAATTGAGGCGGCGACGCTCGCCATCCGTGGAATCGGCGACGCGAGCGCGCCGCTAGGCAGGCGATGCAGGTGTCGCCGCGGCTGGAAGGCGGCCGGAGTTGGCCGGGATGACACTGAAACGGCACGGCCGAGGTGGACGGCGACAATGGACGGCTGCGGGAGGTGGTCGCGCGGCGGCTTGGCGGGTGCTTGGAGTCCGGAACAGAACATGTTGGAGAAGAAGAAAAAGAAGGAAAAAATTACCTTAGGTGGCAAACTTGTAAATAATGCTTGACTCGACATAGCTCGAGTTAAATAATAATACCAACTCGTAAATAATACCTGACCCGATATCGACTCGAGTTAAAAATAATACGAACAAGTAATAAATCTTTAAAAATAATTATTTTAATGGGTTAGTAAACTATAGTCGGGTAGCAATCACTAGCGTCGAACCTAAAGAAAATAATGAAAATAAATAAAGTTTGAAACTTTATTGAGTCGAATAATTTAAAATAATTGTATTAATAATATTTTTTAATGATAAAAATTATTTTAAATAATTTAATCAAACAACTTAATTAATTAAATTGCTATAAATAATAGTAGTGATTAAAAATTATAACCGTAAACTAAATCATCAAGATCAGGGTTAAGTAATTATCACCGCAAAGGAAAATTAAATACTTGTTTATTAGTAATAATTATTTTTTTATTAACTGTTAAGTATTAATTATGATTTAGATAATTAATTTAAAATGTAAAGTTGGACTTAAAAGATTAAATCAGATGAATAATTTAATGTTTAATATTATTGAAATTTAATAGTGATATATATATTAGTCATTTAGTTGCATGCATTTCTACTCGAATAAAATTATACTTATGTATAGTTTTATATTCTCGTTCAGATTAGGATCGTTGGTCGCAGTTGCGAGTTCGAAATATCCAGGTCTGTATAATCATCTGAAATATTGTACTTTCCCTTGTTGGCATCCCTGGTCGGCCTGAGCCCAGATTCGATCACCATGCGCTGCAATGCAATCGGGGTCAAGGAATTGACTCAGTTTGACACGGGGCCGCACCTTTAAAATTACTATGTGTGTAACTATGTGTGTGCTTATAATTAATTGAAATGTTGTATTGTCCGTATAATTATTTAAAATGTTATATTTTCTCAAACTGGTATAACTATCTTAAATGTTGTATTTTCCCAAATTAGTAGCCTTTGTCGGCACTAATCTCAGAATGAGCTAGGAGACAATTTTTAATCTTAGAATGAACTGGGAGACCATGACTAATCTCAAAATGAATTGGGAGACCACCTAATTTCAGGATGAGCTGGGAGATGTTTTCTAATCTCAGAATGAACTGGGAGACAATTTCTAATCTCAGAATGAATTGGGAGACCATGACTAATCTCAAAATGAATTGGGAGACCACCTAATCTGAGAATGAGTTGGGAGACAATTTCTAATCTCAGAATGAACTGGGAGACCATGACTAATCTCAAAATGAATTGGGAGACCACCTAATCTCAGAATGAGCTGGGAGACGTTTTCTAATCTCAGAATGAATTGGGAGACCATGACTAACCTCAAAAGTAATTGGGGGACCACCTAATCTCAGAATGAGCTGGGAGACAGTGTTCAAATCTTAGAATGAACTGGGAGACCATGAGTAATCTCAAAATGAATTGGGAGACCACCTAATCTCAGAATGAGCTGGGAGACGATTTCTAATCTCAGAATGAACTGGGAGACGTTTTCTAATCTCAGAATGAGCTGGGAGTCGACTTTTACTAATCTCAGAATGACCTGAGAGACAAATTACTAATCTCAGAATGACCTGAAGGATAATTACTAAAGACTTGTGTAATGATAATAATAAAAAATGGGTGAAATGATAATAGGGATTTTATTGACTTGTTTCATTTAATTATGTGGCTTAGTGGTTTTATCACTAATGCGAAATTGCCTCTGCAGGTGAGCAGCATTGGACTGAAGAATAAAAGTGTGGTTGGTGGTTCTTTTACCAACCTTGGTATGGTGAATCGATAATAAGCATTGGACTTCCTTATTATTCTCTTGTTTTATAAATGTGGCTATGGGAAACGGTCCGAGATTGTGGGACGGTTATTTTGAATTTTAGAGAACATGATTTATTGTTATGATTTATATTATATGTTGCATTTAAATTCATGTTCTGGAAGGTTACATTTACATTAACTATATTTTTAAGTAACACCCGGTCTAGTTCGGGCAGGTCGTTACACTTTATGTTTTAAGTTTTACCTCTTGTAACCTTGGAGTCCTCTTTGATTCCTTGAGCTTCTTCATGTGACATGATTCATTCTATGTCCTTCAGCTTTCCATAGTATATTTACAATATAATAAAAAACCCAACTTCGGGTAAGGGTTTTACCCGCTTGTAGTTTACCCGGTTTCGGACCAATCTCGACTCGGTTCGAGCGAGCTCGAGCTAGAACAATTTGAAGAATATGCATATGAGGCCCAGATGGCCATATGAACATGTTATGGAGGATGAGTATGCCCGACATGCATATGATAGTTTCAATTATGATACAATAGAGCATTAGTGTATACACAAGGTATACATATGATATTTATGAGTTAGCCAGGATTTTAGGCCTAGATATAGGTCGTTGCAATGTTTAGTATCCGTTTGAGATTTTTCTGGGCATTTCATTTGCAAGCAGCATAGAAATTTCGGATCACTCGATTGTACCCTTGTGGGCCCAGCTTAATTGAGTTTACGGTTCAAGGCCCATTTAGCTTTCTTGCCTCGATTCCCACCTATAGAGTCATTTTTAGAACTCGAATCAGTTTCGACTTTGGACGGTCTCGATCTGAGCTTTCTGTTCATATGTATATTGCATATACCCATTGGTAGGTCCCACTAGACGACGAGTTGTCGGATGTTCAAATCGTGCCATGTAGCAAGATCTGAGCCGTCCATGTCAGCCCTAGCTTTACCATGTTATTTTCTATAGGTTTTCCATAATTTCAGAGTTACACCCCAATTGCCGCGCTAGTTTGGTTCACCGCTGGCTAGTCTCCACCTTGCTCCCCGCCACTGGACAAGCACCCCAATGACCGCCTCACGGCCGGCTTTCTATTCGTACCCTTCACGACAACCAGTATCGCCGCAATCGTTGCCGATGATAGAGTCCTTGAACCCGGTTTCCTCCGCTACTGCCGACGTTGGAGTCATTTTCTATCGCCAACAAGCCACCTCTAGCCAATATGACCACCCTGACAGCTTTCCCTCGCCGAGATCTTCCATTTGAGACCAACACCGACCTCCATCGTGACCGCGATGGCCGTTGGCGATATTGCCGCCGGCGATGTCGCCGCACAAAGCGGCGATGCTGCCTCATTCTGGCTGATTTTCGGCCAGCCACTGGCCAAACTCTGCTGACTGCCACCACCATCATGATCCTCGTCACATGGGTCGTTGATCCCAACCAGCGACGACCCAAGCTGCATTGCCATCGACATTTTCTAGCGACGAACATCGTCACCTCCCCCGCTCGCCCAGTTTGACTGTGACCATGTTGGCTAACCGCGTCATGTCTGCCTTGTCGTGCCGAGTCCTCTATTCTGATCTCGTGTCCGTGTCCATTAGTCGAGACCAGCCCAACGGAACTAGCCCAACAGTTTATTTGACCAGACCAATTTGACTCAGCCCAACTTGGTTCGGTTCTGCTCGGTTTGGTCCGGTTTAGCCCGTTTTTGACCGTTTCTTGTAATTCGAGAACCTCTACATTAGTTTAGATGTATATTCATATTTTTTTGCATGTTTTGATGTTATGAGTATTTTTATTTATATATTATTTTATTTATTTATTTATTTATTTATTTATTTCTTATTAATTATACATTTATTGACTATGATGAATGATTATGTGACTAATTATTGTTATTGATAATGTATATATTCATAGATATTATTTTTGTTCATGTTTATCTTATTTTATTTATTTAATTGATTGATTATTAATTATTTCTTGCTCGTGTTATTATTTGTATGTATTTAGGCGTATGTTCGTTATTCAATATTTATATTAATATTCTTCATGATTAATTAATATTAGTCATTTATTTATTTTTCTATTTAATTAATTAATTAATTATTTATTTATTTATATGTTTACTAAAACAAGTATATATGATGTTTACTCGTGTTTAACCGTGTATTTATATAGTATAATTATATTATTATTATTAGAGTATTATTTATGTTCATTTATTTATTATTTACCTAATTATCTATGAGTGTATTTATTTGTTTATTTATTTATTATTATGTCTCGATTTACATGTCAGGTGTTTAGTTATAGGCTTGTTAGCAATATTTTCTTTATTAGGATGCATTGATGATATGAGCACACACCATGACCATGCATCATATAGAAATGTCAGTATGTTACTTAGCATTGGGTTTTAATGTAGGTTACGAAGTTTGAGCTCACCGTAGAAGTGTCGACGTGCTTGGATCTTAGACCACAGGTCTGTAGGACTCTCCCTCTCTTCTTGACTCCATGTGTGTAGAGTTTAATTGTGTTTTATACATAAGACGACATCAGTGGTGTTTTATCGGATCCCTACGATGTCGGGCCATTTAGCCGTGTTTCTACACATGTTTAATAAAACTACAAGGATGAGGTCCCTTGTTGGTTTTCGAACTAAAGCTTCGGAAATATATGATATAAGCATCTTCCCTTAACCTATTACATAAGTACGCGCATTTTTACAGATTTCATGAATAAGAGAGTGAGTGGTATGGAAATATGTATGGACCGCACTAGTACTCCTTCAAACCCTGAGGTAGTGCAGCGTATGAGGGTATTGCGTAACGCAGCACTTTTCCGGAATTTGTGGCACTAACTTAACCGTTCTTTTGCCACTTGAGTATTTTTGCGAGTGTAATATGGAGGATGCGAGGGCTTAAGCATTGCATGTATGAACATGAATATTAGTCGTGCATGTGAGCCAATACTTGTTTAAGTATGTTTGCTTATCGCCCAGTGTGAGGCAATTCTGAAGTTTCCGTGGGTAATGGAATACCCATTTGCTAGTTTATACTAGTTATTTTCTGGACTAGTGACATTCGTTATTGACATTTTTCATATTATATATACTGTAAAACCCCAGTTTCAGTTTAGGGTTTTACTCAATTTTAGTTCTGTCTAATTTGGGCAATCTTGAGTCGATTCGAGCGAGCTTGAGCCAGAGTAGTTTTTATATTATGAGTATGGGCCCAGATGACCGTATGAGCATGATATAGTGGCTAAGTATGCCTTACATGTAGATGATAAGATCATGAGTTATTAGCATATACTGAGGTATATAGATTTGTTTGTATATGTTAGCCAAGATTTTAGGCCTAGATCTAGGCCGTTGCGACATTTAGTATCCGTGTGGGATTTTTAGAATATCTCATTGCATGCATCAAAAAGATTTTGGACCATCGGATTGTGCCCAGTGGGTCCAGCTCGATTGCATTTAGGGTTTGGAGGCGTATTTACCCTTCTTGCCTCGATTCCCGCCTATAGAGTCAATTTCAGGACTCGAGTCAGTTTTGAGTTTGGACAGTCTTGATCCGAGTTTTCATCCATATGTACATTGCATATACCCATAGGTGGGTCCCACTAGACCACGAGTTGTCAGACATTCAAATCGTGCCATGTGGCAAGATGTAAGCAGCACATGCCAGCCCTGGCTTCACCATATTATTTCCCAGATCTTCCACGACTTCACTGTGTTAACACCGCCGCCACTTTGCCTTGCTGTCGGTGAGTCTTCAGACCTCCTTCGGCTACCCATTTGGTACAGCCGTGATCGCCTCGTAGCTAGCTTTCCATTCTTACCACTCACGACCACCAGCGCTGCCGCTGTTGCCATCAACAATCAAGTTTTTGATCATTGTTCATCATCGCCACCGCCACTGTTTGTGTCTTTTTCGGCACTGGCGTGGCACCTTCGGCCAATCCGACCCTCCACACAGGTTCCCCATGTTGAGATCTACGATTTGGGGCCAACACTGCTCATTGCCGCGACCGCGATCATCGACGTTTATTTATATGTATCATAAATGATGAATGTTTACATGATTATTTTATATTATTAATAATATATTTATTTATGAATATTAGTCTTTTTATGTTTATGAAATTGTATATATAATTATTTATTTATTTGTTTGTTATATGTATGTTATTTTTTACTGTATATAATTACGTATTCTGTAGTGATGACTATGATATTATTATTATTCATGATAAATTTAAAATAAATAAATAAATAAATATTTATTTATTTATTTATAGAATGATTATGTATTTATTTATTTAATTATTCATATGATTACTAACACGAGTATATATAATATTTACTCGTGTTTAGTAATTTATGATTATAGTATATGTTATTATTATTTTATGATTAAAATATTGATTGCTTTTATATATTTATTATCTATCTATTTATTCATGATTGTATGTATTTAATTATTTATTATTTGTTATTAGTTATTTTCTTTATTATGTCTCGATTTGCGTGTTGTGTGTTTAGCGGTATGTTTATTTAGTATAGTTTTTTTTATTAGGATATATTGATGATATGAGCACACACCACAAACATGCATCATATAGAGATGTTAGTATTTTATTTAGTAGTTGTAAAACCCTTGACTCGAGTCAGAGTTTTACTATAGCTCACCAGTCGGTTTGAGCAGAGTTAGTTTCATGAATCACGTGCTGAGTCGAGGCCAACCGTGAGCTATGAATGATGAGGGTCAGGTGTACCTAAATATATGATGATAACGTAAAAAAGATGGTGAGAAATGAGTTATCAGAATATATAAAAGTATGCAGTATTTTTCTTTTTATGTATTTGATTGTAGAAATAGTTTAGGCCGAATAATGCATTATGACGTGTTAGATCATATTTGGGTGGGTTATTACTTATAGAGTATGTCATTTGGATGTTGTTGTGTTTGTTATATTTTATGGGATTTTTTTCATATTTTTTAAGCTTTTTTTTAGGATTTATTACGAACTAGTTATTATTTTGACACAAGTAAGAATCGAGTCAATACTTATTTACGAGTTTGCCACTAGAGTGTTTCTTCTCCCTCCCGACTCTTCCTCAACCCAAATCCCATCGCCGTCACCCTGGGTTTGTTGCCGATGCCGCACTGCCACCGATCGACGCTGCCCTGCCTTGCCGTGTCAACGTCGTGTTGCCCCGACCAACCCCGGCTATCGTCTTGCCGCCACGACGCCGGAATCGCCCCACAAGCTGCGAAGCTCCCCTTGTTGATTCGCTGCTGTCCGGGCCATGTTGCCGCCACCGTGACACCAACGACCAACCCCTTGACCTCCCCGACATTTCCCCTCTACCCAGCACCACCACTGAGACCGGCTGTAGGCTCGATCGAAGAGATCGATAGCCTGGCCGAACTCAACGCCGCTGCCTTTGGTGGTCATCGCTGCCGCCGTCGCCACCCTTGGCGTCACCACCATTGGGACGAGCTCACCGAACGGGTGAATTGCCCCACCGGAACAGTTGCCAGAAAACTTGATTCATCAAAATTTGTCGAAAATCACCTAATCTTCCTCCGAATCCCTCTGATTGGACCCTATTGAACTTCGGAGGCCGTAGGGTGCCAAATTTGGGCCACGAACCACGCGAGGTATAATTTAGTTTAATTTAATTATTTAAAAGTACTGATTATTAGAATTGCATGCTAGGATTGGTGAATTGTGTGTTATAATTATATATATAAATGTAGATTTGATTAAGAATAAAATATGAAATTTGTTTGAATTGTGTGGTGTTAAAAATGGAAGCTAAGAAACTAATTAGGGTAACTAAGTAATAAACATAATCTAATGTAGACTAGCCTAAGTAAACTTGCTAGAATTAACATAGGTTGATGTGACTGTGATTGATGTGTGATGGATGTATGCGTGATATAGGATGTATGATTGCATCATGAGTGGGCGTTAGTGTTTAGTTTTGATGTGTAGGTACGAAATAGGAGCTCGCCACCAAGGTGCGAGAATCCGATTGGAGCTTCTGCCAGGTCCTTTTAGGACTCGTTCTCTGATTTATGCTATTTTATTGTGTATTTGATTTATCATGTATAGGACAAATTAAGTGCCATTTTATTGGATCCCACTTAATCCGGGCCACTTACCCGATCGTATTTTCGTATTAATAACCCTCAAGGATGAGATCCCTTGAGTATGTTTTCAAAAATAAGATCCACCACAAGTTGCCTTCGGGCCATATATATATATATGTTTTCGCATTTTTTTCGATAGCCTATGCAAGTGGGCTTGGTAGTGATTTTCGCCATTCTACGCAAGTGGGTATGGTAGTTGTTTTCGATAGCGTATGCAAGTGGGTATGGAAGAATGTGAATGAGAAGGAAGTGAAATGAGAAAGACGATTTCAGTTCAGTAGTTGCCCTTTTAGAGATTTCATAATGTTTTCTTTCATATGAGAGTTTGCTCTCATAGCCAGTTTGATATTAGTTATATTTTTGGACCAGTAACACTTGTTACTGACGGTTTATTATTATATACGTAGGTGAGCACCTCGAGGAATGAGAGCTGTCGGGATTGCGGAGGAGCAGCACAGAAATTGTGCACACATGTACCTGCCGAGTGTATGTAGTGATGATTACGTGTAGTGAACCGTGTTAATGAATTTGATGTGCTATAACTGTGAATTTATTAGGAGCATTTTGCATGTGAATGGAAATGGAAAGTAAAAAATGTGCAGGATAAACTATAAATCAAGGACAGCTAGAATGTGTTGGAAAACGAAATGTTTGAATTATGTTTTGCTGCCTATTGATATAAATATATGATGTTTATTGTTGATAGGGCGGTCCCTATTATACTTTTAAGAGAGGTTCTGTCCGTTTTTCCATAAAAAAATTTAATTAATGAATTTTTGTTTGAATTCCTTGCTTGTTGCATTATCTTGATTTTGCTTGCACATCATAGCATGCATGTAGGACCACATTAGAACCCAAGATCCATGCATTTCATATTTGCATCTCCATCTTAAGACGCCGAAGGCAGATCCGGGCCGGCGGTCTAGTTGCCGGTGATATTTCTGGGTTGGTTCCTAGGTGAGCCGAAATGGGGTGTTACAGTAGTGGGTTCCGATGTAGGTTTTAGAGTCCGAGCTCGCCGTAGATGTGTAGAACGCTTGGAGCTTGGACCACAGGTCTGTAAGACTCTCTCTCTCTCTCTCTCTCTCTCTACTTGACTCCTTGAATGTCGAGTTTAATCGTATTTTATACGTAGGATGACATCGGTGGCGTTTTATTGCATCCCTCCGATGTTGGGCCATTTAGCCGTGTTTTTTATGCATGTTTAATAATACTACAAGGATGAGATCCCTTGTTGGTTTTCAAACTTGAGCTCCATAAATTTATGATATAAGTCTCTTTCCTAAGCCTATTATATAAGTACACGCATTTTTACGGATTTCACGAATAAGAGAGTGAGCAATATAGAGATATGTGTGAATCGCACTATTACTCCTTCAAACCATGAGGTAGTGCGATGTATGATGGTACTGCATAATGCAGCACATTTCTGGAATATGCTGCACTAACTTAACTGTTTCTTTTGCCACTCGAGTACTGTGGCGGGTGATATGGAAGGTGTGAGGGCGTAAGCATTGTATGTATGTATGTATGAATATGATTATGAGCCATGAATGCGAGCTAGAAATTGCTTAAGTATGTTTGCTTACTACCCAGTGTGAGGCCATCTTGAAGTTTCATAGGTTTTCATCGGTAATGGAATACCCATTTCCCAGATTGTATTAGTGATTTTTTGGACCAGTAACATTTGTTACTAACGGTTTCATATAATATATGTAGGTCATGCACATCTTGAGTCGACTTTGGTGGGAGGACCAGATAAATGCTACACACACTTGAGCTCAGCACATTTATTTATTTTCTTTCTTTTTATTTATGTTCGATGTGTTTTGATGCTTATTTAATAATGTCTTCCATTCTCTTGACACCAAGAAGGTTGTTTTGATCTATTGTATCGATCGAGTCTTACCGACCGACAACTTTAAACATGACTTGACTAGATGAGTAACATTTCTAATTTGGTTCTTAAGTGAACCGAAATCGGGGTATTACAAATTGGTATCAGAGCCATGTCTTGTTTAATTGAGATGGAAGACTTTTGTTTTGGGCCAATTGTGTGGAGCTGTCCGTAGCCATGTCGACAGGTATTTTCTTTAGTGTTTTCTTTCTTATGATTTCAGATGGTGTGGTTAGTAAGACCTGAGTAGTGCAGGCTTAGGTGTTTGCGATTATAGAGGACTTATGAGATGGATATGAGATCATGGTTTAGTAGACACTAGCAAGGATCTCACTAAATGTTGTGATAATCTTAGAGACATGCCTTTCCTTTTATCGTGCGAGAAATTTGGATGATGTAAGAGTGTCCACATGCTCAGTTGGTTAAGGTTGAGTTGGAGAGTAACCGGGAATACGTAGAATTTTGGTGACTACACTGGAGCACTTGCCCGTCTTTCGCATGCCACTACATTAGTCCTTCCTTGGGACATGGTGCACATTGTGGACAAAGTCATTAGAAATGACACCAGTAGGGAGCTTGGAGTATGGAGATACTCAGATAGTTTTGTTGCATATGAGCTTGGACCATCAAGTGCTTTAAACATATCTATTAGGCATAGTTCGAGGTCTACAGTAGGGAACATAGACCTTCAGATAGATCTTTGTGGATGAAGGATGTGGTTATGACAGTGGATCCACTGAGGTACTTGGAATACAAATGAAAGTTTGGATAGATGAGTTGAGATGGACCACTTCAAGGAGATAATAGTGGATGAGGATGAGTAGCGAGGTGGATTCTACAGTCTCATGGATATTTCATCGCCCCCCCCTCTTCAATTAGTGTATGTCTATTCCAACAATATGGTTGGCCACTCTTCAGTAGACAGAGACACGAACACAATGTGGATAAGTGAGATTACCTTTGATTGCGAATTTAGATGGTTGACAGGATTCCACTCGATCTGCCAGGGCTGGATTAGTGATGGCTATTGAGAACTAGTTAGTGTTTATAGGAGCAGTCACCCCAGATTGCAAGAGATAAGTGTAGGCTTAGCATTGGATCATCATTGTATGTGTCACCTCTATGATTCAGATACCCTCCAGATCAGGCACACATAGTTGGATAGCCTAAATCGACTTATAGCAATTAACTTTGATGAGACAAACACACGGAGGAAGACATGCCAGAGGTAATAATGGGTTCATGACGTACATGATCAGGATTCAGACTTTAGCACTTGAATAGCACAACCGCCATCTGAGTAGCACAACCGCCGTCTGAGTAGCACAACCACCATCCGAGTAGCACAACCACCGTCCGAGTAGCACTACCACCGACCGAATAACACTACTGCCATCTGTGTTACCCAACTACCGACCATGATATACTACCACTGTCCATGTTCCACTACCACCATCTGAGGGAATAGTTATAGTGAAGGCAAAGGCCAAATAGTCACCTCACCCTACAAAAGGACAACTACTTGAGGATTTTCTTAGCTTTGCACAGAGACCACATGTCACAACATTGAAAGCAGAGTTGGGTCAAAGATTGAGGACAAGATACAAGTATGGTAACATTAACCAGATTAAGGAAAGTTAGGTGCACTAGAATTATTTAGATGTGATGGTACATGACTGACTTCACCAAACAACTTACATATCATCGCCTTGACTTGACATTCTTGGGTCAGATATGTATTGCAAGATAGTGTTAGTGACAGTCTTATAGGTATCATCAGACAGTGTTAGTGAGTCTTCTAGGGATGTATATGGATAAAGTACGAGAACATGATAGTATGATATCAATATGGGATGACCACAGGGGTTAGATTATTCAGTACCATAACAACATACGTGTGACCCAGATGGTTAGCAAATGTCAGATATGCGGTTTAACTCATTTAGAGTTTGGCCTAGCGAGAGAGAGATATTTGACTCGTATTAGAATTTCAGCATAAATGATGGGTTTAGTGAGGGAGAGTCCATTAGGGAGACAGTGTTTTCCTTGTGCTTCGCCAGCACAATCAGGCCCTTACCTTGAGACATAAGATTGAGCCTTTGCTCCGAGTATAGGAGGTACCTTTTTGGCACTATTTAAGACTTACAGTACAGGTAGACGATAACAGACCCATCAGGAGGAGACAACTTCACCTAAGCTTGGGAGCGACGTAGACAATGACTTCAGTCGGACCGAATCATGTTGACAAGATAGAGGGATATCAGTGTATGCTCATCTTGGCTTATGACTTTGATTGAGAGTCTACCACAACTATAGTAGTCATGTGAGTCAAGATTAATACTACAAATCAGTATGGGACGACAGGTCACACACCACTGAAGAGCGGATGAGACATGTATCAAACCTCATTATGAGTCCCCGTAGACTCGAGGAGAGATAGTGGTTCTTTGGGTCGTTTGAACCTAATCCGTTTAGAAGTGCGTGACTATTATAGTATCGAGAAACACATACCTACTGTTAGTTGATTGAACTAGAGCTACCTAGGAGCCATCTCTTAGACTCTTCATTGATTGACTATTCCATAGGCTGGTCACTTATGGTAAAGTCAAATCATGATGATCTTAGAGACATGTCTATAGACCTACCCATATGTTGGAACCACTTATTATCCTATACAAGTTTTATTACTAGGATGACTTGTACGATTGATTACCTTTACACCACCATAGATAGAGACATGATATTAGACTATGTGAGGATGAGATACCTCCTAGTTAGAGTAGTAGAACACTATGACCAATTTTTCATGAGAGATTCAATCACTTGTCATGTGACTAGAGATATTAGACAGAACCGAGCCTCTACCCGAGTATGTTC
This sequence comes from Piper betle, assembly GCA_033002965.1. Taxonomy (NCBI): domain Eukaryota; kingdom Viridiplantae; phylum Streptophyta; class Magnoliopsida; order Piperales; family Piperaceae; genus Piper; species Piper betle. The sequence goes on along the minus strand of JAURVB010000427.1, from coordinate 11,814 downwards.
ACACTCACCTTTCTAGATATATCAGTCATACTGTCTATTTTCCCATATGGTTGAGATGAGCAGATATTGACCAGCGCACCTACCACAGATCAAATGCAGACTCCACAATTCCATGTAGAGTATGTTTTCATACTCCTTGAGACATGTTGTACATATACACGTCTTCTCACCATCATTCCATCATAAAGAACCCTCTTTAGCAGTAGTTAGTGGTTATATAAATAGTTACGAGAGTCATAACTTGCAGTAGAGCCATAGTAGCTGTTCTTGTTCCATTATAGAACAAAGTGAGATAATTGATTTAGGACTAAGTTAGCTAGGACTTGGTGAGTAGTCTTGTTCCTCTTTTAGGGACACCTGGGTGTTTGACATAGACTGGTGACAATGAGCTATATAGCACATTTGCATATGCCCTTATTTAGTACTAGTGTCCACCATATACTAGGATCGCAGGACTCACAGGACACCCTAGTATTATTGTAGGACCTACATTAGAGTGCCCTGAGGGTACACATAGTTGACCTGTCACATTAATCAGGATCAGGGAGACATGGGTAGATGATAGGCCACATACATCCCACTGAAATAGTTTTTCCTGATGTAGTTCAGACTAGTACCCTGCAGTACTCTAGATTACCTGCTCGACTACTCAGTAGGCCCTTAAGGGTGAGCTTAGGTTTTTCCCACCGAGTTTAGTGCATTTCAGTCTCCATAGTTTGCAATGACCCTAGGAGTTAGTCCAGCGAGATGGCTCGAGCATGCATGGTCAGTCCAGTGAGACAATTCGAGCATGCATGGTTAGTCCAGTGAGATGATTCGAGCTTGTATGTCAGTGCAAACAAATGATTCTAGCATATATGGCATGTTTTGTCAAATGATTTGAGCATGTGTAGTCTGTCTAGCTTGATTAGTAAGGAGCTAGTGAGTTTTGTTAGTGTTCAGAGATCTAGCTTCATGCTGGTATGTTTGGACCGTGTGCTTTCGAGGGAGAGTTGCCAGTCTGTAAGCAAGATGACATCTTCATTTTAGTCCTCCAATCGTAGTTGATGTAAGAAATTTCGAGGACAAAATTTTTATATGGAGGAGAGGTTGTAAAACCCCAGATTTAGCTTAGGGTTTTTCTCGATTTTAGTTTTGTCTAATTTGGGCAATATCGAGTCTGTTCGAGCAAGCTTGAGCTAGACTAGTTTTTAGATTATGGGTATGGGCCTAAATGGCCGTATGAGCATGTTATAGTAGCTAAGTATGCCCGATATGTAGATGATATGATAATGAGTTATCAATGTATACTACGGTATACAGATTTTTTGATATGTTAGATAGGATTTTAGGCCTAGATCTATACCGTTGCAGCGTTTAGTATCCATTTGGGATTTTTAGAGTATCTCATTGCATGCATCACAAGGATTTTGGACCATCGGATTGTACCCCGTGGGCCCAGCTCAATTACTTTTAGGGTTTTGAAGCTCATTTACCTTTCTTACCTCGATTCTCGCTTATAAAGTCAATTTTAAGACTCAAGTCAATTTTGAGTTCGGACGGTTTCGATCCGAGCTTTTCGTCCATATGTACATTGTATATACTCATAGGTGGGTCCCACTAGACCACGAGTTATCAAACGTCCCGATCGTGCCACGTGGCAAGATCTAAGCAACACACGCCAGCCTTGGTTTCACAATATTATTTCCCGGATCTTCCTTTACTTCACTGTGTTAACGCCGCCGACACTTCGACTCGCCACCGGCGAATCTCTGGACCTTCTTCAGCCACCCATTTGTTATAGCCATGACTGCCTCGCAGCTGGCTTTCCATTCGTACCACGCACAACTACGGGCACTGCCATGCTCAGTAGTGTCCCCATGTGCATTCATTTTGAGGGCACAAATTTGGTTCCATATAAGCTGTATGGGCTAATAAGGCTGTTCTAAAAGTCTCATATCATCAAGGCCAACTATCTCTAATATAGATGAAAATATGGCATATATAATTTTTGAGAAATAATATCTAATTTCTTTTTCTAGTTAGTAAATGCGGTCTAATTTTTGTTCAAATAGCAAATAATGTCTAATTAGAGGCATTATTGGTGCAAATGTGTTGGCTAGTTGTCTAAATTTTAAGGTGAGATCCCAAACAAGCAAAATGATTGAGCTAAAAAATCTTATTTTCTTAATTTCTTTTGTGCTTTACTGCATTATTTAATTGATTGTTCAAATACTCTTGTGGTTTTATTTTCTAATTTTATGGAGTAGTTTAATTAATGCTAGAAACATGATGGATCTTGAACTAGATTTTCGATCTTTATTATTAGATGAACTTTTAATTATTTCTCACCATGAGAATTATGTTTTATTGTTTGCAATATTTTTTATTTATTTAATAAGTCATTGTAGTATAATGATGTTCAAAGAGAGAAGTTGTATTGCATGATTAATTAAATAATACATTGATTTAGTTCTATTTGTGAGTGATTTATAGAACATAAACTTAAATTGAAGGTGATTAGTTTGAATAGGATTCGTTGGACATTTGAGTGGTCTGTTAAACCATAGTCTAAATAGGAGAGTTTAATGTAACTACTTCACGAATCTTAGTTCATCTTGGAATAAAATTAATGGAGATTTTACTCGAAATATGAATGATTGAAATTAATTTTGTTTCCAAGGTAGTTAATTTTGCTTGAAATATGGAGAGTTAAATAATATGAAGTCTACCTTCCTAGGAGAAGAATAATTGTGGTTTATTTATGATAATTATTTTCTGATTATGTGGTTCAAGTGAAATTGATGTTTCTATCATAATATTCATATATTGAGAAAACTTTAACTTTAGATTAGACCTTAATTTCTTTTTATTTTATTTTATTGTATATTATAATTTAGTTAAATAAAGGTATAAAAAATTTGGATTCTCTTGCTCTAAATAATTGAGTTTGAGAATTTTAATTGAGAGATAACTATTCATCGTGGGATTGATATTCTATTCATTACTATATTACCTGATTATGACTGGTACACTTGCCATATCCATTAGATTCGTATTAGATGTCGTGGAGTGTTACCTTTATCAATGTCATTACCATTTGGTATGACATGTTGTTCTACTTTTGTTGATATTCTTTACCTATGATTGTGTTGAACTTTGTTTCGATGAGACAACATCACTTTAACTCTTGAAGTATAAGCTTGACAAACTAAGTAACCAAAGGCAAAGACATCACACCAACAATGAAGAAAAGTGTTGAAGTGCTCAACAGTTCAGCTAGTGTTCGGTTAGGAGTTCGATAACTGAAGCATGAAGGTTCAGACAAGGAAGACGGGTGTTTAGACCTTTAGCTAACCTTCGGACATGTGTTTGACAACCAAAGACGAAAGTTTAAAGACAAAGTCAGAGTTCTGTTTATGATCGGTCACACGTTTGAGTACCGCAAGGTTCTTTGGAAAAGCTTCGGAAATCGATCAAGGAGTTTGGAAGCTCGTAGTAGATCAGTGAAGTTTGAGAAGAGAGTTCAGTATATGTTCAGTCGAAGGTTCGGCAGTCGAAGTTGATATGAGCAGTTTTAAGTGATCATTTAGTTGACAATCAATCGATTATTTGGTAGCCAAATAATTAGGACAAGTTACACAAATTAGCCATTGGAGAAAGCCCAAAGGAGGGATTCAAATCCCAACGGCTCTATTTCTTGGAAAGACTATAATAGCCTATAAATACGGCCTTGTGAAGAGTATTTTGACAACCTCTTGCAATCTACTTGACATTCTAGTTAATTTAGCACTCTCTTGCTTCAAATTAGAAGAACAAGCTTGTAGTAGGAAGTGATACCTATTGACTTGTAATTCTAGGTGCTTTGGTTATAGCAAGAGGAATATGCTTGTAGTGAGGTTCACTTGTTAACTCTCTAGGTGTTGGGAATAGGTGTGTGAAACATTTTGCTTGAGCAAATGAGGCGCTTGGAGAAGGAGTAGCATTCAAGGTTGAAAAGCTTCAAGGGTGTTTGAGGCTTTGATGAGATAGGATCCTTGTCACTTGGTGCTTGTGGAAGAAGGCTTATTAGAAGCTCCAAGGGTGTTTGAGTGTAAGCTTCTTCGGCACTTGTGGAATGCATGTGAAAGAGTCCTAGCTTAGTTACTTGTAAGGTTACTAGTGGTTTGCCTAATGGAGCTACGAAGACATACTCACCAACGGACTTGGTGAGCCAGAGGAGAGGACGTACCAGTTGAGAACCTCTCGAAAATTTTTTTGTGTCCTCTCTCCCTTCTCTTTATTTGTATGTTTGTGCTTATCTCTTTCAGACACTTAATTGCACACTTCTTGACTTCCTTGAACAAGACCTTAGTCACAGTTGGAAGTTTTAAGCCACTATATTTCTTGTCTGGTTTTACTTGTTCACCCACACAAGTAGTAACTTTGAATTGGACTTTGAGTGGTTTACACACACACACACCTTACTAATTGCCTTGCCTATTTGATCTTACTTGCTTATTTATCACTTTCGCACTTATCCATTTTTGTGATCTTTATAAGGCCCTAAGAATTATAGGAATCCAACTATTTGAATGAGTGATTCTGTTTAGCTCTTCTTGCATTAGGTCGCCTTCAGACTATTAATGATATCATTGATTGGGTCGATAAGTTTGAGCTCTCTCTCTCTATATATATATTCATGGTGATATTATATCCTGACCTTGAGATGTTAATGTGTGTGATTTGCCATTATCTCAGTCTCTTAACATGATATTTAATATCTTATACTTTGATCTGGAGTTTTGTTGAGCATGTATTGACCACTATCTTCTTTCTAGACACGGATGACAAGTTTGGATGTTGTGCAGTCGTGCCTGTTTGGCATATGGTTGATTGGTTCTGAGTTACCTTTGGAGATTCGTTTCTTGGAGTGGTTATTTCGGTTGACAGAGACCTTGTGGTTAGTGTTGCAAGTTCAGCCTATTATAGAGCATTGGCATTTCCTACTGTCCAGCTTGTTTGCATCCCAGAGGTCGCGTGAGAGGTCCATTTCCTGTTTTGAGATATTGAGTGGTTGGTTTACATGGTGATGAGTGTGAAATGTGTATAATGTTACTAATTTTGATTATGAGTGGAGGTTTTACCTCATTTTACTGACCTTGTGATGAGTGATTTTGATCACTCTTATACGGCTATATTTTGTTGGTTAGTATAGATAGAGGTGGGTGGAATGAGATATTTTTCTGGATGGAGTTAGATAGGATTGTGGATGTGTATAGAGTGAGCCTTACTTGTGTTAGCTATCATGAATGGGTTTTGGTTCTATCATGATGATATTTTGGGGAGTGTTAGTGATATCTTAACCCTTCGGACAGGATTATTAAAGACTTTCCTTTGGAAGGTCCTTTAGTTAGTTTTCTTACCATGTGATTCTAATGGGAGAGTTAGTTCTTTGGGTAGTTTGTCTTATTCAGGACAACGGAGGGTCTCTTGAGCTTTTACTGTGACGTATGGTGCTGCGTTGAGGTTAGTTTTCCTCTGAGAGATAGATTGCGATGATCATGATTTAGGATGTTGGTTTCGGTTGGAGGTGGTAGGAGAACCCTCTCGTGCTAGTGGTTTCTCATTTCTCTCTTCTCACTTGAGTTTCTTTTATTACCTTGTCACTGGTTAGCTGTGAATTTTATTTGTGCACTTCCATTTGGAGGTTTGGGTAGAGGTTCATCCTATATTCCTTGAGAGACTAGTTTGGTGCGGTTGCAGCATGGAATATTATTGTGTGTGGTTGTGTACGATCGTGAGGAATATGTAAAACTTCGAGAACAAAATTTTCTAATGGGAAACTATAAAACCCGAGCTTTTGGCTTGCGGTTTCATTTGAGTTGATTCAGTTTTGCGTTGTTGCACCTTCGTGATAAGGCTTTTGGGCTGGTTCGAGTGCTTTGGGCATGGTGTTGAGGAGTTGGCTTGGGAGAGTGAGGATGGAATGAGGAGGTGTCACCATAATTTATTAAAGGCATCGATGCCATCTTGATGTACACACTTGTCTTGCATGGTGTACTCGTTGTGTTTGTGATTTGGATTTGTTGGTTTATAGTTGTTTTTCTTGAGATAAGTAATGGGGACGAAATTTTATTGAGGAGCGGTTGGTTGGGTTAAGTTTGGTTTGGTTGGTTTGCTTTGGTGTGGTTCTGGGGGTGGTGGGTTTGGTGGACCTTGCCTTGTATGTAGTTTCCGCGCCGACGGTGTACGGGGTACTTTGTGGTCCTTTATGCTTTATTTTAGGGCCGTATGTGCGTTAGAGGGGTGTTTTCATCTTTTTGCTTAGTTGTAGGTGATGCAGTATGGATCCAAAAATTGTGAGCCGGTCTTCTGTGTCGTGGGGTTTTGTTTGGTTTCGTGTTGAGGTTGCCTTCCAATTCGTGTCCAAGTTGATTTGCAAATGCGATTTTGGGTTTGCGCATTCCGGATGAATTCGGGCCAGTCATGAGTTTGGTTGACAATGTTGAGAGCTTTCTGATAACGTACAAATGTATTCTTTAACATTTAACACGTGGTAGCTACATGTTACAGGTCTAGTCATGGGCATGACCGGGACACTAGGGTTGAGGGTTGTTCCTAGTATTTCCCACGTCCATGATGGGTAACAGGGGTTACTCGAGTGTGGTGAAACAACCAGTGCTGATTTGTGCTATTTGCATTGATCAGACAGTGGTGCATGCGCGCTATCGGAGGACCGAGGGAGGACCGGTATGCGATAGCGTACGTAGCGGCAGTTGGGTGCTGTTTGGTGCATGGGGTCTATCGGGGGAGTTGCTGTACCGAGCGAGATATCGGACAGTACCGATAGTTGCTGCAGCGGTCATGATCGGTAAGGAGTACCGAGCATACCGATGCTGCGTATCAAGCGTGGTGGGTTCCAGTCGCGTGCGAGGTCGAGCTTAGCCGGGAGACTCTATCGAGCAGCGGAGTCGCGAGTACCGGGAGCGATGGGTGCGAATGGCCAAGCACCACGACCGAGCATGTTTGCGCTATCGAGCAATTCGAGTAGCATGGGTGCGCGTTGGTGCCGATGACCGAGCCAAGTGAAGGAGCGGTTTGCGGGACTTGGGGTTATCGTGCATGTGCATGGTTTTGCTGGACCGTACTCACAGAGGTTGATACTTTGGTCAGCTGGTTCGAGCCAGGGGTCTCAACCAGGTGACCGTGCCGCACCAAAGGGGTGGAAGCCGGAACACCAAGCACCAAGGGGTGGAAGCCGGAACACCAAGCACCAAGGGGTGCATGTGTTGGCGTGCAGCACTTCAGCCAGGTGTCTATATAAGGAGATGTTATCCTTGTGTAGAGAACAGTGAAGACAAGAGAGAACAGCCAAGACAAGAGAGAACAACATGAAGTAGAGAAAGGAGGATTGTCGGAGCAGTCGGGTTCTCGAGGGAGGAGAACCACCATGGTCGAGAATGGGGAACTGTCGGAGCAATCGGGTGCTGCCCCTAGACCAGGGTTCCTTTCGGTGTTGTTCCGTTCCTTCGAGCTGCGAGGGCCGAAGGGTTAGACCTGTCGAGTGAGGGTCGAGAGGTCAAGTTGTGGGGCTTGCATGTCCACGACTTGCGGGTAGTCTTAGGGTGAGCGAGTAGCCCAAGGCGAGGCGTGTGCGGGCTGTCCACAGCGCCGAGCAGGTACTTGATACGAGGTCGAGTGCTTGTATCCTTGTATTCATAGTGTTGTAATATAAGGTTGGGAATTTTCCCGTATCTCTGTGTGTTGCTTGTTGTTTGTCGCATGTAGTCAAGTAGCGTCTGTTTCCAGGTCGGGGTCGATGTTTACAACGTGACTTAGTTACGAGGACAAGTCGCGGTGACGAGCAGGGCAGAGACCGGCACGACCAAACACGAGCGAGGTGTTTGGTGACTCTCGAGACTTGATCGGTAAGGAGTACTGATACTCGAGAAGGCTGGATCACGGGCTGGTGCGTGATCGTGGTTGGTGCATTGTTTGTTGGTAGCCGGTATCCTCATATCGGTAGCGATATTGAGTATCGGTGTGGCGAAGGAGTTCGTGGCTGTGAGTGTGACCGTGTGCGGAGTTGTTTCCGAGTTGCAGATTTCTGCAGGTTGCTGCGTGCTTGTGGAAGGCTGAGTGTTCCTAGGAGGGGAATACGCCGCACAGATCTGTATTTGAGGGCGAAAAATTGGGTCCTCGATACAGCCCTGTGACAGAGGTATCAGAGCAAGGCTCAAGTGGCACTACAGCAAAAGCTGGTAGCGGAATTGAGGCTTGGTTGCGTAACTCAGGTAGCGGTATACCAGAGTAGGGTGGCCAAGTTGCAGAATTGCATGGTCGTACACGAAGGCATCACAGATCTACCGACGAGCCAACCAGGTGGTGGACACGAGGTCCACAAATGCTCTCGGAGAGCGAGTTGCAAGGCTGGAGGTGTTGGTTGGAGGGCCGACCAATGGTGAGGATAATAATCACCCGGTGTTTGTCCAACTGGAACTTGACCAAGGAGGTGTTGAGGGTTGGCGAGCATCCGGAATCCAGCGATGCAAGGAACGAGATGGCTGAGATGTTGGAGCATCTCAGGGCGAGTTTGGAGATAGTGCAGGAGGATGTTGCTCTTCTGAAGCGGGCACTACTCCCCTCACCTCAGCAGATTGCTGCTGACCATGCAGCCGAAACACCAGGAAGGCTTAAGGTGCCGGAAGCCAACGAAGTTCGGGAGAGAAGAACTTCATCTGGGACTCGGAGGAGTATTTTTGAGCTGCGAAGATCCCTACTCATAGGCAAGTCTCGATATCCAGTATGTTCTTAACTGCTGATGAAGGACACGCACCCAGGACGATGAGCATGCGGGTCGTCCTATGATCGAGACGTGGGAGGCCATGAGGGGAGAACTTAGGGATCAGGTTTTGCCGACTTATACCGCATGGGTGGCAAGTGAGGCTTTGAAGGAGCTTCGACTTACAGGAACCGTGAGGGACTACATCAAACAGTGGTTTAATCTAGAGGAAAGCTGCGAGCGCTTGGTGGAGGTCACCAAGGCCCCAGCCCGGGTGTCAGCGGGGATACCTAGAGGACCGAAGGTGCTGCTTGGTCCGAGGATGGATCAGAGAAGAGCAGTGGAGTCCGTTGGGCATAATGTTGGCAAGGTGCGTGTGGGGAAGTCTAGGTTTCAGCTAGGGGTGGATTGGCTGAAGGCTAGCACTGTAGTCCGAGTATGGAGCTTCCAGAAGTTAGCCAACTACTTCAGGAAGTATGTCCGGGATTACACGAACGAGTTGCTGCGTAGATGCAGGAGGGTGCTCTATCCCTTTGTCTACGGGGAGAGGCAGCAACACATGCATGAGGCATGGATCATTCAGGGGGAGTACATCCATGGAGAGGGATGGAAGTACCTGATGTTCGTTCGGGTCACTGGTTGATGAAAATCACTGACAAGGCACAAGGATACTCATTGCATCTGGAGTACCACCAGACGGGGATGAGGTGCCGACGGGAGATCAGCTTTTTCCTCGGGAGGGAGGAAATGTCCAGCACTGGGAGTGTAGGGGACAGAGTCTGGAAGCTAGTAGTCTTTATGGAGTATCCACCTCCATGTTCGACCAAAGACACTAGAGAGCAGATATTGCGAGCTGATGGAGTAGGTGATAAATCCGGAGTTAGGGTTTCACTTACCGTGTTTGGGTTGCAGCGAGGCAAATCCAAACTTCTTCATTCCAACTTGTCTAGACAGCCACTAGATGAGGTGAGTTCGTGCTGGAAGAGTAGCCAGCAGTGCTTTACACGGAGATGGAGAAAACCAATCGAGGTTCTTGAATCACTAGCGACATTGCAGAGTCTTGAGGGGGTGCTTGTAGCCAGCAACTTTCGGAACCACAGGGAGTTGTTAGTCCGAGTTTCATGATGAACTGGGAGGCTAAAGTGCATAGTCGATGGAGTGTGTAGGAGTACATGCGAGGTCTGAAGCGCAACAGATCGGGGACGATGCAATGGAAGAGGAGCTGGTACCACTTAGCAGCGGGCCTATGGTACATAGAGCGGAGTCGTTGCAGGTTTGTCTATACCAAGAGGAAGCCGAGGGGAGGCTGAGTCTTCTTGTATGAGGCAGGAAGAATCTCTTGGCGGAGGACATAACAAGGTGGAGGATCAAGTTCGATTTGGGAAAATGGACCGTGACAAACTCTCCGATGAGGACATCGGCTCTCATTGGTGGGGGAGAACTGTTACAGGTCTAGTCATGGGCATGACCGGGACACTAGGGTTGAGGGTTGTTCCTAGTATTTCCCACGTCCATGATGGGTAACAGGGGTTACTCGAGTGTGGTGAAACAACCAGTGCTGATTCGTGCTATTTGCATTGATCAGACAGTGGTGCATGCGCGCTATCGGAGGACCGAGGGAGGACCGGTATGCGATAGCGTACGTAGCGGCAGTTGGGTGCTGTTTGGTGCATGGGGTCTATCGGGGGAGTTGCTGTACCGAGCGAGATATCGGACAGTACCGATAGTTGCTGCAGCGGTCATGATCGGTAAGGAGTACCGAGCATACCGATGCTGCGTATCAAGCGTGGCGGGTTCCAGTCGCGTGCGAGGTCGAGCTTAGCCGGGAGACTCTATCGAGCAGCGGAGTCGCGAGTACCGGGAGCGATGGGTGCGAATGGCCAAGCACCACGACCGAGCATGTTTGCGCTACCGAGCAATTCGAGTAGCATGGGTGCGCGTTGGTGCCGATGACCGAGCCAAGTGAAGGAGCGGTTTGCGGGACTTGGGGTTATCGTGCATGTGCATGGTTTTGCTGGACCGTACTCACAGAGGTTGATACTTTGGTCAGCTGGTTCGAGCCAGGGGTCTCAACCAGGTGACCGTGCCGCACCAAAGGGGTGGAAGCCGGAACACCAAGCACCAAGGGGTGGAAGCCGGAACACCAAGCACCAAGGGGTGCATGTGTTGGCGTGCAGCACTTCAGCCGGGTGTCTATATAAGGAGATGTTATCCTTGTGTAGAGACAGCGAAGACAAGAGAGAACAGCCAAGACAAGAGAGAACAACATGTAGTAGAGAAAGGAGGATTGTCGGAGCAGTCGGGTTCTCGAGGGAGGAGAACCACCATGGTCGAGAATGGGGGACTGTCGGAGCAGTCGGGTGCTGCCCCTAGACCAGGGTTCCTTTCGGTGTTGTTCCGTTCCTTCGAGCTGCGAGGGCCGAAGGGTTAGACCTGTCGAGTGAGGGTCGAGAGGTCAAGTTGTGGGGCTTGCATGTCCACGACTTGCGGGTAGTCTTAGGGTGAGCGAGTAGCCCAAGGCGAGGCGTGTGGGGGCTGTCCACAGCGCCGAGCAGGTACTTGATACGAGGTCGAGTGCTTGTATCCTTGTATTCATAGTGTTGTAATATAAGGTTGGGAATTTTCCCGTATCTCTGTGTGTTGCTTGTTGTTTGTCGCATGTAGACAAGTAGCGTCTGTTTCCAGGTCGGGGTCGACGTTTACAACGTGACTTAGTTACGAGGACAAGTCGCGGTGACGAGCAGGGCAGAGACCGGCACGACCGAACACGAGCGAGGTGTTTGGTGACTCTCGAGACTTGATCGGTAAGGAGTACTGATACTCGAGAAGGCTGGATCACGGGCTGGTGCGTGATCGTGGTTGGTGCATTGTTTGTTGGTAGCCGGTATCCTCATATCGGTAGCGATATTGAGTATCGGTGTGGCGAAGGAGTTCGTGGCTGTGAGTGTGACCGTGTGCGGAGTTGTTTCCGAGTTGCAGATTTCTGCAGGTTGCTGCGTGCTTGTGGAAGGCTGAGTGTTCCTAGGAGGGGAATACGCCGCACAGATCTGTATTTGAGGGCGAAAAATTGG